>JARKIC010002560.1:0-57305 GCA_029378375.1 Mycena olivaceomarginata
CGACCGCTCCGTGGCTAGGTATTGCGCGTGTAAACGGGATGCGCGTCGGCTGCTCGTTTTTCTTCATAGATTCCCCTCTGCTCTTCCTCCGCCTGAACTTCCCGTCGACCAAAACGACCCCTTCTACGAATATACCGAGCCCAGGCCCGAGCGCAAGCGATTGTTCCCACTTGAGCCCGGAGGCTGGAGGCTGGTGATGAGTCCTTGACGTTCGCGGAGTACCAGTGGTGTCCGACAGGAACTCGAAGCTTCGGGCACAGCACGATGCGCAAGAAATGGCGCGTTTCCGACAGCTCGAAGCGGACAACCTCGCCGCCCTCAAGACATGAATCCCGGGCCAACGACTACCGCCGCAATCTCCCAATTATTTGCGCTTGCCAAGTCGAGGTTCTTGTGTCCTACCAGGCGGACCATGAGCGAATCATCGACGCATTGAGCGCCAAGCGAACACCATCAGGGAGTACGCGTACTTCCTGCGAAGCGCGCACTGCCTCAATCTGGCAGTGGTCGGGGGGTCTCCTCTCGTGTCGCGCTGCATCGGGGGAGCCGGTGCCTCTGATCGCGGTCCCTTCCAAACGAGGCCTCGCGGAAATCGACGACGTCGAGCTGCCACCGATCGCTGCGATTTCGGAGGGCGACACGGACTCTGGCGAGGAACGGCCGCCGGAGGTTTCGCGCACAGGCGCTCCCAGCAAGGAAAGGCGAAAGCGACAGCTCGACGTCGGATCGCGAGCTTCGGGAGGGTTCCGTTGCGAACACGTTGCGTATCGCCGGCGCTGCCCTCTCTGCCAAACCCGAGCCGTCGAGCGGGGCTCTTTTCTGGGCACTGGATCGTCCGCGCGGGACCTAACAGGCGAAGGGGGCTCGTCGTCCACTGGAGGGATCGTCGTCGACTCAGCAAGAGACCCCTAAGTTCGATGTCGACGCTTGGCACGAGGCGCACAACCCCTTCACCCAGCGACCGTTCCAGCAAGACCTGGTCCTCAACGCGAATGGGACGAAAGCCGTCGTCTCCCACGGCTGGGAACTCGACCCCGTAAATCCGCGTTTCCTCGCGCGTCTCGCTCCCTACGGCGTGCTTGCTTCGCAAATGCCCTCCTGGGCAGTAACTTCTCGCGCAAAGGTATGATTTCTAAGTTGGTCGTTCCCGAGCAAGATAGCTTATCCTCTGTTTCGTCTACCAGGGGTGCAAGGAATGCCACAACAACGGGGCCGCCTGCGTTCGCCTCGTTCTGTCGGGGCGCCGCCCGTTAAGTTGCCAGCGGTGCCGCATGAAAAACCGGACCTGCATCGCGCGAACCTCCGGATTCGACTTTACGGTGACCGGTAAGCAGCCCATGTCCCACATAGCTTTGATTTTGACTCCGCTTGGTTTATTCGCAGACCACGTTATTTCCACCATGAACGCCGAGCTCGTCGACATGTACGTCGACGCAATCCTGTCGTCCCGACTCCGCTCACGGGGGTCGACGTCGCCGCTCGAATCATGTCCCGCGTCATAGTCTACCGTCAAGACACGAGGCTTCGGGAGGATGCGCTCCTCGCGCGGATCCGTCAGAGGCTGGGGCGCCCTTGGAGCGTGTTGTCGACGTTCTCGTTCGCCCGGGAGCCGGACACGAGTAGTTCCTCGAGCGGTCCTTCGTTCCTTTCCAAGGCGTGCAATACGGCGACCGCGAGCATCGGCTCCCTCTTCCCGTCGTCCAGGACCCGAGCGACGCAGCGACGTTCCTTACGCACATTCTCGAGGACGTCGTCGAACATATTTCCGGGGGGCTCGGGACATGGGGGGCTCGTTCGGACAGCGCGTCTCGCAAGCCTTCCTTCCCGACGCCGAGTCGAACCGGGGGGCTTCGAGGCAGGCGACCGCCCGCTAGACCTAGCGGGTTCATCACGGTGGAGACGTTCAACCACCTCCATGCACCCGCCGATCCTTCCTCCGACTCTGAATTGTTCCATTTCCCTTCGACGTACCACTTCGGTGGCGAGCGCACTCGTTTGGAGGAGAAGTATCCGGGACGTCTCCTATCGACATGCCGATGGAAGGGTCACCGGCCCTCTCGTTGCAGGAGGTTTCGACACCTCAGAGGATGATTCTGCTCGCGAAGACGACTCCACTCGTGCGGATGACACCGCTGCGAGGCGCCCCCTTGGCCCCGTACGTCTTTTCTTAATGCGGACTCGACCCAGATTCTGACGTCTCACATCCAGCGGCTAGGTGGAGGGAGGCCCCGCAGTAGCCTTCCTCCCATCGACGAGGAATCGCGCGATATGACGCCTCCCACGTCTTCCGTGACGTTCACGTCGGTCCCGACCACGCCCTCGAATTCTTCGCAGACGTCGCAAGCCTCGGGAGTACAGGAATCCTCGGCGGCCCTCGGTTCGCGGCTGCATCGTTCGAAACGACCCCCACCCCGCAAGCTGGTGGGTCCCTCTTCGTCGGTTCGTCGGTCGACCGCTTTTCCGCGCTGGACATGACGCCACTCGTCCCGTCAACCGTACGAAGGGTGGGGTACACGCGGGATGTCGCTCCTCCGCGGATCGTTATCGATACATATATCGCGCGGGCATCCTCTCCGGGTCGCGGGCCTCGTCAACGACGGGAGCGCAGGTTCCTTGAGAGAGCTCGAGACGGCAACGCGAATGGCGCATCAGTTGGATCGATTGAGTCGGGCGGCGCGGTCGCGGGTTCGTCGGCGGGGGCGGGGGTCGAGGATGTCGATATGGAGTAGGGGCGAAGGGCGCCCCTTCGAAAAAAACCAACTGCTGGATACTATGTCCGAGGGAGCCGTCCCTCAAATTATTTCGTTGTACAGTGCTTCCGAACTCCCCAGTGGCGGCTGGGTCGAGAAGGATATTGCAAAAAGAAACCCGCCGGACTTTATTTTTCATCGGCCGCGCTGAGGCTGTAGTCCTTGTTTGCTTGTCGACTCGTTTTCCCTTCGCGCACTCTCTCCTCGTACCTCCCCTTCCTGGACTTCGCGCATTCTCTTATGCCGTAGCACCTGTAATCGTTTCTTTTCGTATACTGTTGCGCCCGCCCCTTCGAGGGCCAAAAATGCATGTAGTCGCCCCCTAGGGGCTGAATAAATCAAATTTGACTCTGCTGGAATTCTTCCGTGGGTTTCTCGAGAGCTCGTCAGACTGCTGGACTTCCTAATTAGGAAGGTGATATTTTAGAGACGATTGCGATCCTGTCTCGGCCCGGTATCCAAGGCTCGTGGATTCGTTAAGTTGATATTCATGTTTGGGGTTATACGTCGTCGTTTCAGTTCCTGATACGTAGTGACGGTATTGCGCCTGAGTTGTGCGAATCGGCGTTGTTTTCGGAGCGGGAGACAGGTCGTCTCTTGTCGTAATTCGCGTTTTTCGGATCTCTTTGTCGAGAATAGATAGTATTTGAGAGAGATCAAGTCGGATTTACATGTCTTGTAAGGAAAGGGAAGTCCGTTGCTTCTTTCGTCTCCTTTCTAATTTCCCGGGAGCGGTTCGGAGTGTCCTTCGAAATCGCGAGGTCCGTTGTCCCCCATTTTGGTTTCTTTTTTCTTCTCTGGCAAGGAGGCTTTGGTTCGATAAATTTTGTGACCGGTATCCGGATTTTCGAGTGTGTGTGGGTGGTATAAGGCGGAAGGCTGCCGTTGGTGCTTTCGAGACTGCGCCATCCAATTCCGCGATGATGTAGGAGCTGTCCGATTTTCGTTCCACAACGACCATTGGTCCGGAGTACGTGGTTTCGCTTTCCGAGACCACTCGTTCTCGATCACTGAGTTTTGGAGGAGGACGAGGGAGCCGGGTTTGAAGTCGAAGTCCTTGATCTTTCTTCCCCGTTGTCCTTTTTCCCACTGCCGGATCCCTTTAACGCGTGCTTCGTACACCTTGCTCTTGAGCTCGGCGAGCTCCTCGGTCGCTTCATTAGCTGCTTTGCCCCGCATCGCCACGAGTTCTTCCATAGAGAGCCGTTTCCGGTGACCCGGGTCATATAGGTTGCTTCCGCAATATCGAAGGGAAATAGCGGTTCGACTCGTGTGCGAGATAATAAGGGGAGTATCCGGTGGACTTCTGGATGGAAACTCTCTCCGCCCAGAACACGTAAAACACACGCTCGGTCCAGAGTTGGAGGTCTCCTTCGCATGCTTTCGATATTGCCTCGCGAACGTCGTAGTGGCGACGCTCGACAATGCCGTTGGCGCGGGAGTAGTGTATCCGGAAACCTTTATATGGTTAATCCCGTATCTCTTGGAGAGCCATTCGATCGCTTAACCCAGGCGGACCCGTTGCCCGTAATGATTTCCACAACGGCGCCCCAACGGCACAAGACTTCTTCGAACACAAAGTTCCCGAGCGCTGCCCGCTGTTTCGTTTTTTGAACATCCTCCACTCCGGCCATCCGGAAATGGAGCAGCGTCCCTGTGCGAGATATCGGTAGCCGTTAGAGGAGGGGAGAAGCATGGTATCTGCGTGGAATTTGTGAAACAACGGCAAGGGAACCGCAACTGTCGGAGGTATGTTGAACTTCTATAAAAGGCGGAGCTGGCACTCGTGGCACGTTTTGAGATACCATTTCAGATCCTTGTCCAAAAATGGCCACCAAAAATCGGTCGAGGAGCCTTCGTCTACAAATGTAGAATCCCTTGTGGCCGAGTTCGTCGTGAACCTGTTTTAGGATAGCGGCACGTTTTTCTCGTGGGAGAACTAGCTGGTGCTCGTTCTGGGGGTTCCTTCTCCACAACGCTTCCTCCATCACGAAGTACTGGCAGGCCTTTCGAACAAATCGTTCGAATTCGGTTTGAGACAGATCGTCCGGTGGAACCTTGTCGCCAAGGAATGCTCGGATCCGGTCCAACTCGGCGTCTTGCTTGTCCTGTTTGTCGCTTCTGGGGATCTCGTAGATCTGATCATTGATCATGTTAACGAAGACGCTAACCGGCGGCTGGTGTCTCGCTTCTTCGACCCGGAGATGATTCGTCTCGGACCATCCGGCTAACCGGAACTCCAGCTATTTTTATTCGTGCCGCCGGGATCGTCTCGAGAAGGGATGTCCGGGGCGTTCTCTGCCCGTTCATGACGTGAACCGCGAATCCGCACGCGCGGTCGATCCCATTCCTCGACATCGTCGTCCCTCTTCTGGATCCTCGGGGGCCGGTTTCCGCTCGAGACAATCTGTCCGGTACCGAGTGTCGCTTCCCCGGAGTGTGTTGGAGTTCGAAATCGAACAGGAGAATGCGGCTATCCAACGGTGATCGTTTGCATGGGCTGAATATCGGGGTTGTTCAACATCCCTTTTATGTACTTGGCGTCGACCCGGACCAGTAGTTTCTTTATCCCAACAAGGTACATTCGGTACGCTTTTAGCGCCTGAACAGGCCGTATAGCTCGAGTTTCGCTTGTGAGTAGCCGTGATTCTCGTTTGTTCCAGGTGGCTCGATCCGAATCTGGACGGGTACTCTTTCCCATCTTCTCCCAGCTGGAGCAGAACATATCAGCTCCTCTGAAGGAGGAGTCGACGTCCATGATGCACCGTCTTCCGGACGCGTAGTCAATTTGTCGCAGTGCTGGGGAATTTATGAGAAGGAGTTTCAGTGCTTCTTGCGCCGCTATCTCATCCTCGAGGAACTGGAACGGGGTGTCTTTCCATAGCAGCCTGGTAAGCGGAATAGAGATGTCGGCAAAATCTTTCATGAAAATCCGCATGAGACCAAGTGTCCCTAGGAAGGCCCTGACGTCCGTCAGGTCTTCGCATGGAGGCCAGTCGCGGATCTTCTGGACCTTGCTCTCGTCTGGAGTCCTGCCTTCGTAGCTGCAAACGTGTCCGACGACCTTTATCCTAGGAACCGCGAAGAAGGATTTCTTCGCATTGAAGGTTCCCCCAGCGTGCCGGATGTGTTGTAGGATTCGGTTTTATCGTCTCCATGTGTTCCCAGATGAACCGTTGTATTCCCTTATTTTCGGGAATGGTTTCGTAGGATCCATCAGGCAGGAGATAGAACGTCTCCGGTCCTTTCACGGGCGTGTCGTCCACGAACGGCTGCGTATATTTCGGGATCTCGTCCTGGAGGATGAAATTCACATCTCCTTGTTGGATCTGAACCCGAGTTCGTATACCCTTGCGGCAGCCGGGTGAGACGAAGCGTCCCGAAAGGTCCTTGGAATGTGGTGTAGTCCCGCGACGCGATATCCAGGAGTCGATGGTCAAATCCGACAAAAAGGTCGAACATCCCGTACACCGCTCTCCCTCCGAAAGACTCAGCGTAAACTTCGACGATTGGCGGGCATCCTGCATCTTTTATGACCACTCCATTTAGCGGCTGGAGATTGTGGACGAGTCGAAGCGAGCCGTTGGATTTTGGTACCATGAACCAGTTCGTCCGATAGGATGAGCTCGAGGGTTCGTAGACCCCGGTCTTCATCTTTCCCCGGATTATCTCCACAACCTCGTCCCGGATCCCCGGAGGTATCGGTATGTTCCGCTCCTGCCAAGGGGTGTGGGCGAGCACCAGAATTTTCACCAGTTCGAAGTAGTCTTCTCGGAAATGCCCTCTTTCGGTCTCGTCCCATGTGAACACCATTTCGTGGTTCAGGATGACTTCATGAACAAGCTTCTCTTCTTCGGGAAGCAGAAACCCGTCTTTTGTTTATCTCCATTTCGCGCGCCCGATCCAGAGTGTATCGTTCTCCCGCTCGGAGCTCCCCCGGATTTGGGTTCAACTTGGGCATGTCCTCCAAAGGATCTGATGGGAAGTGACGAACTATCCGGAACTCCTCTGGTAGCGTCGCCGGCACCGAGTGGACTCGATCCGCCACTGGTTTGTATTTCTTCTTCGGCTTCTTCTTTTTCTTCTCCGTTGATCCTTCGGTAGTCGTTTTGACCCAGACATGGATCGTCTCATCGTAGTCGTACATTTGTTCGAGGCAATACGCCAGGTATCACAGGGATATCTCCCATTGTATAGTTTGGTCGGAAATGAATATGGGCCTGCAATCCGTGGTGTTCGTGCCCGATGGTGTGTATAATACCATCGGGGAAGTAAGTCGTGATAGCGAGAATCCCGGTGTCTCGCTCTTGTTCGTGCCCTTCGCAGGGGTGTTTTCGTGTTCCTTGTCCGTGTCCTTTATTTCCCAGTAGTTCGTTGATACCGCGACTGCCGGCGGAGAGCGTGGCGCTTCTTCGCCCTCCCTCAGGCAAAATCAGCCCCGTCAATCTCTATTATCGAGAACGGGTTTGTTTCGACAAATGCATCGGGGTTCCGCGGAGGTTTCATCCGAGTGGGGACCGATAAGACCTTCCTGGTGTTCGGGCAAGTGAGTGTGAGCTCCTGCGACCCGTCGGCTCGGTCCTTGGTATGACACTCCGTAAATCGGAAGAACGGTCTCCCCATTAGGACATCGAATGGAGCACCGTCCATGACGTGGACCTGGAGGAGAACGTCTATCTCTCCCACCGAGAATTTCAGGTTCTCGACGACTCCGGCCGTTGTTGAATGCCCAGAGTCCGCTGATTCCATCGTAAGGACTTTATCCGGTGAGAGGGCTACCCCCAAGTCCTGCCATACGTCTCGATTCATGGCTACGATCTCCGACCCCTGGTTGAGGGTGCATGTTACGGAACGGGTGTCGTTCATGAAGAAGTCAAGGACGCGAAGCGAGTCGATAGGTGACGCCGTGAGGAGCATGCTCCTTGCCCTGCCTACACCGTAATTCATGACGAGAGCTTCCTTTCTGCGTAAGTCCCAGTTTCAACCGTGGGAATACGTTTGGTGGCTGTGTTGTCGCGGTACCATTTTCGGATCTCTGGTGCGAGAGCACATAACTCCTCATTGGTTATGGTGACTTCAGCCGCTAGAGCCCTTTCGAGCACCCTTTTGACGAGCGCCGGGTTCTCCACCGGTGCCTGGTATTTAAAGGCCGGCGGCTGAGGTGGATGAGACCAAGCATCTCCTGGAGGTGGTGGTCTCCTCCTGCTGCCGTTGGGGTTCGTCCGCGATTTTCTGCGCACCTCGAGGGGGTCCCTTCTTCTGGATGACCACTTCCGGTTTCCCTTTCTTGGGTCTTTCCTGAACCCAGACGCTCCCGTACTCGTCCTGGTAGGATTCCACTGCCGGGGTCGCGAATCGAACTGGTCCTCCCTTCTTCGGCCTTTCCTGGATCCAGACTCTTCCTTCCTCATCTTCGTAAGAGGTCCACGGCTGGGTTGGCTGTCTGCCCGAAACCCATCGTCTGGACCGGTTCACAGCTCGTGTATGACATCGCCGCCACCGTATGAGGAGGCTGGTCTCTCTCGAAGATCTGAGCCTGAGCTTGTGGCGGAGGTTGCAGCTGTGCTGCCGCCGGGGGCGCCAAGTTCTCCTGGAACCATCTGTCGAATTTCTCGGCAAGGTTCCATCCCGGTGAGTTCCTAGGTAAGAAGCGACCATTTGGGAGGACGAGCCTGTTATCTGTGTTTCGGAAGCATTTTCCGGATCGGATGTAGTCTGCCGCGACGTTACATTCGCGGAGGAAATGACCTGTCTCGGAGCAGAACCCACATTCGCCAGGGCGGAACATGGTGCCTCCTCTGGGTCCATCTCGAGGTGGCCACGGTTGGTGCGGCGGATAGCCTCCCTGCTGCTGAGGATAACTGTTGTCTCTCACGCCGTATGGCCCTTGGTACGTCCCTCCTCCTTGCGGGGGATACCGCGGCCTCGGTGGAACGGTCTCGAGAGCTGTAGCTTGGTAGATCAGATATGTCCGCTGGGGCGGGCCAATTTGCATTCCTCGATTAACGGCTTGCGTGAGCGTCTGCATATCAACGTGGGTACCGCTGGTTCATTTTGGCGATGGTATCGCTAAGCTCCACCATCTCCTTTTTGATGAACACAGTGTCCGCCAATTTGCCGACCTCTGATTCCGGGGCATCGAGGATGTATCATCCCGCCTCGATCATGTCCTCTATTTCTCGCGGCATTCCCGACGGGTGTGCCGGTTTAAGAATCTCCATCCGACGGACGATGCTTGCTTGGAAGTCCTCGTGCAGTCCTTTTGGGAACATTTTCTTCGACTCTAGTTCCGACATTCGGCCTTCTCTCACGAGATGATCCGTGATGATTCGGAATTTGCGGCAGTATTCGGCAAAGTCGTCTTTCGAAGTGATCTGCTTCGAGACGCTGGTGGAGATGAATGTGTCCAGATCATTCGACGAGAAGATCGCGCTCCCGTCCGATCCCGGGTACAATTTCTCAACCTCTTTCTTGAAACTGGCCCAGGTCATCTGGTTTCCGTCCCCCGGCAAGACTCCTTTCCAAAGGAGCTCGTCGTTCCGGTCGATGTATCGGAAGGCGATTTTCATCTTCTCTGCATCGGTCTATCGATCACAGGTCTCCGCAACCTCTTCGATGTCCTCCCAGTATCGTTTAAGGCTCAGCGCCTTGCCATCGAATTCGGGTGCCCTGCGGGCGGTCCTTCCGGGAAGTGTTTTGGACATCTTCTTTCGGACAGGGGGTTGTGTTTCCGTAACCGGTTCTGTGGTGGAGTCCGTTAAGGTAGACTCGGTGGATAGGGTATTCGATTGGTCCGAACTGCTGGGGACCGAGTCGAGAGAAGATTCTGGTGTAAGAGAAGTAGGCGGCGTCTCTGGAGATGAGTTAAGGGAAGTGAGAGGCGATTCCTCTACGAGGGGTGGGTCGACGAAGGGAGAAGTAGTGCGTGCTGCGGTAGAGGCCGATGCTACGGGATTGGTTTCGGCGAGGTTTACTTCTTGGAAGAGGTTCCTCGAAGCTCGGGTTAAGCGAACTGGGGTCCGTAACGGTTTGGGCGTATCGGCGCTCTGTCTGGCGGAAACGAGACTTCGTTTCCGTCTAAAATCCACTATAAACCCCCCTCGCGGTGGGCTCCAGTTGTGATAAGGACCGCGGGTGTCGGTATCGAAAGATATATGATTCGAATTCGACTACGTTCGTCCTCTAGAGGGGAAGATATAGTCGAATGATAGAGCGGAAGGTCGGTGCGCGAATCAGCCTTGTATGAGCGATAGGTGTGTGTGTGTGTGTGAAAGGGGGATCGTGGAGACCGTTCGTCTCCTGGGTGTGGACGTGTGCAGAGGACCTGTTGTTAGTGAAAACGGTAAAGAAGGTGTGAATGCCTAAACCTGGCTCCCCGTACGAGAGTACTGGAACCCTAAATGCGTTGCCCTGTCTGCTTTCCTTCGTGCGCTCTTCCCCTTAGAACCAGCGCTGGAGATGCGATGTGTGTCGCACAGACGATGACACCGACGTCGTTCGGTCGACAGCGAGACAGTCGGTCTCGTTGGCTATGGATGGCGATTTGTATATGACGGCTTCTCTCTGGGCCTGTTTTCTACAGAGCGAGGCTCGCGATGTGGAAGTGCCTATCGGCACACTCGTCGCATTTACCTCATAAGGAGTTGCGCACGAGTTCCTCTTCGGGCATTAGTAGCCACGACCGATTTATTTCCCTCTCACATCTCAATCAACTCATATATTTCCTTCCTCCTCCCCATCTTCATATCCAGGTCATCATCTTATCCCTCCAACACATTTCGACATAATGCGCGCATCCTGGCGCCCTCGTACTCGATCACATGGCCGCGTCAAGAACGAGCGACACGCGTTTGACTCGCGATATTCTTGGAAGGAGACATGACCTGGCGATTCCCATATTCCACTCATCTCTCTCATTTTATCTGAACACTCATATTCTTTTTTATTCTATTCCAGAACATCGAACTCTTCCTTATCTTTACTATACGGATCTTCACGCCACATCGCATCCGGAGAACTCGACTTGCTCGGTGTGCGCTGGGGATTGACTTGCTCGGAGACTTCATCCACCTCCCGCACGCGCTGAGGCGGCAGCGCGGTCTCCCTATTCGTCTTTGCGCATTCCCTGGCCTGTCTTGTTCGATGGATCGGTTGGTGTGTTGTATCTTTTCCCTCTCTCTTCACGGCCATTTTATTTACATGAAACGTTTGTACTGGTTTCTATGCGCACGCTGGGCTCTGGTGACGCGAGAGCACGCGTTTCAGCCAACCCGATCATGTATTTAATGCTTAGCAATGAAACATATAGAGGATCTTTCCCTTGCTTTCTCCCCCCATCTTGCCTACCTGAGTCCGAGCGAATCTGAGCAACAACATCGAGTACGAGCGACCTAGAGACGGGTCGAAGAGTTCCTGACTCACCCAACCAAAGCTGAGTATTTTATTCGAGTCCTATAGTACATATATCGTTTCACCTCTGCAGCCTAGGGTATACTCACGACCTCCACCACTCTGGTCTACCCCCCGGACCAACCCTTCTTCTACAGTGGAGCCCACCGCGAGGGTGAAGGTTTTCCGCTGCTATATACCAGCTGCGTTCCCATTTTCCTCCTGTCTTGACCCCTATTTTCATTTCATCCTTGTAGCGGCTCACCATGTCGACAACTGCTACCCCGAATGTTCTCCTAACCCCCATGCCCTCTGCTCGCTCGTCTAGCGCTCCTCGCTTCGAAGGAAAGGAGGTCACTACCTTCCTTACCAGCATAGTCCAACATGGAGCGAACGCCGGTATCGCCGACAAGGATCAGCTGGTCTCCTTCATCCTGGATTATTCCACCGAGGACGTCCGGAAGCTCATTCGTTTCATGCCTGAATTCGACCCCGAAGTAACTGGTAAGACGTGGGACAAGGCCAAGAAACAGCTGGAACTACTATACGGACATGCTGATCGAGTCCCCGACTACACCGAAGCTATGCTCAAGGATTTTTGCTCGAAGACCTACGATGCGTCCCCTTTCGTTAATATGACCGATGTCACCATGTACTACCGTGCGTTCTCACAGATTGCGGTGCCCCTCATCAAGAAAGCGCGGATTACCGAGAAAGAACGCGACTTCTACTTCGTTGCTGGAATCCCAAAAACAGTCAAGACCTGGTTCCTCGAGCAAGTTCCAGAAGCGAATCGTAAGCGTTCAGATCCTCCTTCAATTGAACAGTCCATTGGGTTCCTCCAGAAACGTTTCGATGAAGATTCTCTCGACTTCAACCCCTGGAACGAGGCGACAGATTCCACACAGCTGAGTGCTCCCACTGGCACTAGTAACTTTACACTACCGTCTATTACTCCTCAGACTCCTCCCACGCAGATGGACGAATTATCCCGCCAGATGGAACGCATGACCATCCAGATGGAGGCTCTTAGGGCGCAGACGGGTGCGAATCCAACCAACTTCGTAACTAATCCGAATGGACAGGTTCCTAATCAACAAACACGTTTCGACCGTGGACCTCCTCGCTGCTTCATGTGTGGTAAAACCAACGACCACGACTTGGGACTTCGCAACTGCCCCGAGACCCCCGTTAATGATCCAGGCGGAATTTATACGGTACGATACTAACTCGTCTAGATATGTTCTACAGGATGGGAGCGACCTTCCCCGGATTCCTCCTGGTTTCGTTGGTGGCGTAGCCGAGTATCTCAGAACTCTCGCTCGAGACCGCGCGGCCGCTGCCGCCCCTACTGCTCGCACAAACGCAATGGGATTATCTTACGGTTCAACTCGAGTCCTCACCGGAAACCATTTTGCGGTATCTTCCCTTGATTTTCTGAACAGAAATGCTGACCCCGTGACGCGCCAGGAAAAGACACCGAGAAGCAAGTTCGGTTTGATCCCATCCAACGTCCTGATGGCAAAGGTAAAAACGCGTGAAGTGCCACCTCACATGGTTCAAGCACCTCCGCCGGCGCTCAAGCCGTCCGTTCCTACTACTCAGCCACAACCTACGGCCCCTCCTCCTACTCACCCGATCAACAGAGCAGACGGATGGAAGGACTCTCGACCATCGAATTCAAAGTCCGACGATATTGTGATGCGCGACGCCAAGAAACCTACTGGAGATAAGTACATTATTACCTCCGAGATTCAAGAACGCGCTGACGCAAAGGCGGTTTTTGAGAACGTAATGAGCACGCAGATCACGCTCCCTCTGCTAGAGGTAGTCGGCCTTAGCCCTCAGCTCCAGAAACTGTTCACCGAGGCCACTCGCTCGAAACGGGAGTACATCACCAAATTAGCTGAGTACTCATCTGAGACCGTGGAGACCAACTTACGTGCACAGATACCACAGTCAGAGACGCATTCGAGCCGCCTTCATACCGAAGCCTCTACCGACGAGATCCGTGAATTCTTGGTTAACTACGGTAGCGCGGTTGCGAGGGTTCCTGAAGGACGTTATTTTGCGATGAGTACCGGTTCAGTGACACTTCAAATCGGGGACATAGAGCTGAGTGCCATGCTGGATACCGGATCTGAGCTAAACCTTGCCAGCCGCTCCGTTCCGACGCGTTGCAACCTACCAGTTGATTTCGAGGGCATGAAATGGGCGCTGAAAGGCATTCATGGAGGCCCCGAGCAGCTGAGAGGGTGCGCGACTGACGTTCCGATGCGCCTGGGTGGACATACGTTCCCACACCACCTCTTCGTCTCCCACCAAGAAATCGGACACCATGATCTTATCCTTGGCCAGCCGTTCCTTCAATGGTTTGCAGCGCGTCTTGACTACGAACGTACGGGAGCGGTGAGCATGTACCTTTGGAAAGGAGGAGATAGGCGCGTAAATCCCACCCTTGTCGTGACCATCACTGACCCAGAGGACCCCCGCAACGCGACTACCATAACGAGGAACAATCAGGCAACAATCGAGGAAGTGGACGACGAGGACGATTATCAGGAGGATTTTTAATTCGGGGGAGCGCAAGTATGGTCTCCTACCCCTCCCCCGCTAATACCCTCGGGAGATCTCTTGAAGCGTTAATGGGCAAAGCTGAGTATTCTGATTTCGATTCCCTATTTGACTTATCTCCTCCGTCCTCTTTCGATTCATTCTTATATGACTACTACCGATCCTCTTGTCCCGATCCTCATTCTATCCCTCATACCCCTTGGACCGAACGTCTCCTCACTAATATCTCTCTCCCTAGTTCCGCTCGGAAGTCCCTGCAGTCTGGCTCAAATGATCGAGAGGTTTCTGCCGCCACCACTAGTAAAGCACCAGTTAAACCGAAACGCTACAAACCCGTGGATCGCAAAATTAAACCAGTCGCTACCACTCAACCGGACTTAAACGCCAATGCTTTCCTCCCTATCCCGCGCACTACATTTACTCACTTACCTACGCATCCCATAGATTACCAATCCCTCAAGTTTGGCAAGCGGGTAACCCTTGCGCGCCTCGAATCCATGCTCGCCAGGATACAACCGGGTATATTATCGGAGGACGAAACGAATTTGTTAGCCTTTATTGCCGTCACCCGTGAGTCAGCCTTTGCTTTCGAATATGCAGAGAAAGGCTCCTTTTCCAGGGAATATTACCCCGACTATGTTTTTCCCACCATCGAGCACGTACCTTGGCAAAGTCGCCCCATCCCTATTCCCTTGGCTCTTATGGACGATGTCCGCAAAGTCATCCTCGACGATGAGAAATCCGGCAGGTTCGAAACGACCGTATCAAGTTATCGATGCGCTATGTTCCCAGTCATGAAGAAACCTGGCTCTGTTCCCCCGGTGCGTATCATTCTCAACCTTGAACCACTCAACGCGATTAGTATCCAAGACGCAGCTATGATTACCAACGTTAACGAATTCGCTGAGTCTTTCGTTGGCTATTCTATGTACGGACTAGCAGATCTATTCTCAGGTTTTGACGCCATCTGGATACATCCCAAATCCCGCCCAATGCAAGCTTTTCACTCACCGGTCGGTCCGAAGCAGCAGGCAACGATGGCGCACGGCTACACCAATGCAATGCAACAATTTAGCCTACGCACGGCACATGCTCTCAAGCCCATTATGCCCGAGATAGCTAACCCGTTTGTTGATGACTGCGGAGTCAAGGGTCCGCCTACCAGGTACGATAATGTTTCCATTCCCGAGAACTCTAATATTCGTCGCTTCGTCTGGGAATACGCACACAACCTCGATGACTTCTTGGGAACTTTAATCATGGCCGGAATCACTGCCTCAGGTGCGAAAACCACTCTTGCCGCCTTTGATCTTCATATTGTAGGTTCGGTTGTCTCGTATGAGGGCTGGAAGATTTCTCCGAGCCTCGTTCAACGAATTCTCGACTGGCCAGTACCGACGTCAGTAACAGAAGTCCGTAGTTTCCTCGGCGTTGCTGGAGGGAGTCGGAAATGGATCAAAGGATTTTCAATTATCGTGAAACCCCTCACTGAGCTCACTCGAACTGTTACAGTCGTTTTCCGTATCACCGATGAAGCCATCCACGCCCAAGAAGTTATCAAACGCCTGGTTACAACTGCCCCCGTTCTAATTCGCCTCGACTATAAAGCAGCTAAGTTGATCACTCACCGTCCACGAGCATCTGATGAAGGCTTGATGATAGTCGGGGTTGACTCGTCGTGGAAGGGTGCTGGCTGGGTGATTTATCAGATATCGAAATCGGAGAAACGACCTACCCTCTACGGATCTTGTACCTTCAGCGCTACCGAACAGAACTACGGTCAACCGAAGAGTGAAGTCTATGGAGTGTTCAGGGCTTTCAAGGAGCTTCGCCACCGCATCTGGGGAGTCCACTTTCGTCTTGACCATGACGCTCTCTCGCTCGCTAAAATGCTTAGGGAACCGGATGATGTCCCGAATGCCCCGCTTCTTCGATGGGTGGCCTGGATCCGTCTCTTCGATTTCGAGCCCCATCACGTACGTGCCGAAACATTCAAAATGGAAGATGCGCTCTCCCGACGACCTCCAGCACCTACCGACACGAATTACGACGACCAAGACCCAGAGGAGTTTCTGGATGCGTATCTTGACCTGATCTACTCCGGATCTCATAACGCTCCCCAGGATGCTACTGCCACTTCCGCGGTAAAGTTTCTATTTGACTCGGTATACACAAGGCTATCTTCTCCTTTCATCAGCAGCTTCTCGCCTCCGGATTCGATCCTCCCGATGTACCGACTCAGCAAAGCCTTCCACGACGAGCCCAATTTCGAACTTGGTGACTTCTCGGACGGTCCCCTGGACTATGCTCTCCCCAACTCGTATCTTGCCGTCTCTTCACTCCGCTATGTTCGACCCGATAACGTACGCCCTCTCCCGGAGTTTTTCCTTCGCAAAACGCAAGCTGGTACCACCTCGGAGTACTTACTGGGTGATGAATATGTTTCTCTCGAGTTCCTAGAAACGGGCACTTACATGCAAAGTATCCCCCTCGATGAGTTGGCGGTTACGTTCACAGGACACTCCCATGGCAAGCGCGACGAAGAGACGCCCGAGATGTGGGAAGAATTGCGCAAATTCCTGTCTGACGGGAATTTTCCAACACGTCTTCTTTTGGATCGAGATAAGTTACAGTTTTCAAAACGGGCACGACGATACTTACTTCATCAAGATCGCCTGTGGATGGCACCGAAGAAAGGGTCAGATCGCTTACCTCGATTGGTTATAGAGGATCTTCGCAAACGAGGGACCTTGATGGCTGAAGCTCATAACGACTGTGGACATCGTGGGAGGGACGCCGTATATTCGCAGCTACGTGACCGTTTTTATTGGCCCAACATGTACGAAGATATTACTTACTTCGTCAGGTCTTGCATCGAGTGCCAGAAAGCCATAAAGCGAGTCCCTATGCTCCCCTACGACGTCTCCTGGCAAGCACCCCTCTTGCGACACTTCAACCTGGACAGCATACATATGAGCGCCGGCGTTGGCAACATGAATTATATCGTCCATGCCGTCGAACCTACGATCCTCTGGCCTGAAGCTAAGGCTCTACGCTCTCTGGACGCCAAATCTGTTGCCAAATTCATTTACGAGAGCATTGTTTGTCGATTCGCTTGCGTCCCCTTCATAACGATGGACGGTGGCCCGGAGTTTAAAAAGGAAGTCTTGTTCTTGCTATCCTCGCTATACAATTGTACTGTTGTAATCTCCACAGCTTATCATCCAGAAGGCAACGCACCTGTGGAACGAGGACACCAGCCCATCGTCGACGCTCTCTACAAATGTACCGGGGACGCCAAAGCGAACTGGCCTAAATACCTCCACGCCGTCTTATTTGCCGTCCGTGTCACGGTCAGCCGAGCTACTGGGTTTTCGCCTTATTATCTCCTCTACGGTGTGCATCCGGTTTTTTGTTTCGACATGGCTGAAATCACGTGGCAGACACTCGATTGGGACAACGTACGAACTCACGAGGAACTGTTAGCTATCCGCGCCCTCCAAATCAGTCGCCGAGATCCGAAGTTGAGGGAAGCAAGCGAGAAGTTGCGTCGATCGCGAGAACGCGCCATCGAGGACCTTCACAAACGGAACCACTTTCGCCTTCGATTTTGCTGACTACGAAGAGGGAATGTACGTCTGGTTGCGCGAGTCAAAATTGGACGAGACAAAAGGAGATAAAGAGAAGTGGACTTATTCTGGGCCGTACATTATTCACCAGAAACGCGGACAGGGATCTTTCATTCTCCGGGAGCTCAGTGGAGCGATTCTCAAAGGTCACGTCAATATCCGCCGCCTTCGCTTGTTCTATTACCGCCCCGACAATCAGACTTTACGCACTGAAGACACCGCTTTCAGACGCACCTTCACCCATGGCTATCACGAACTCCAATCTCCGCCTCGATGTAGCACTCACCTTGCTTGGACTCTCAGCTGAGTATTCACCCTCCGTTCCGCCTCCCGATCCGTCATTTTTGCGTCCGCTATCCGTTCCGTGGAATGATGAAAGAAGAGGAGTGATCGGCGATCAAGTGTCAAACACTTGATCGGTCGGCTCCAATTCTGAATCCGTGGAGCGGATCACTCGCTAATTTTACTTCCGCCGTCTCCTTTCATATATATACCACTGAATCGCCCGTCTCCCTTCCAGATACACTTTCCTCCCATGTTGTCCCCCTTCGTAATGGACTCCGGTCGCCCTTTCATCCCACCGAAACTCTTTCCTACTTATCTCCGCCCTACCAACGTCACCAAGCGTGGCTTCAGCGATCCTCAAGAACTGGAACTGGAGACGATGGAGAGAGCTGCACGATCCGTTTGGCTTCGACAACGGAGAGGAGGAAGTTGTGGTTGACTGCTGAGTTTTCTATTTACTCTTTTTCCTTTCTTCTTTCCGTTTCCCTCGGTTTCTTTTTTTTCTCTCTTTTCCACCACGCTCCACTCCTGTTTCCTTAATTTTCGGGGATTCCGAGGGCAAAATCCCAAGTACCCTCCCTCTGTGGAAGTGCCTATCGGCACACTCGTCGCATTTACCTCATAAGGAGTTGCGCACGAGTTCCTCTTCGGGCATTAGTAGCCACGACCGATTTATTTCCCTCTCACATCTCAATCAACTCATATATTTCCTTCCTCCTCCTGCCCATCTTCATATCCAGGTCATCATCTTATCCCTCCAACACATTTCGACATAATGCGCGCATCCTGGCGCCCTCGTACTCGATCACGTGGCCGCAGTCAAGAACGAGCGACACGCGTTTAACTCGCGATATTCTTGGAAGGAGACATGGCCTGGCGATTCCCATATTCCACTCATCTCTCTCATTTTATCTGAACACTCATATTCTTTTTTATTCTATTCCAGAACATCGAACTCTTCCTTATCTTTACTATACGGATCTTCACGCCACATCGCATCCGGAGAACTCGACTTGCTCGGTGTGCGCTGGGGATTGACTTGCTCGGAGACTTCAGTCCACCTCCCGCACGCGCTGAGGCGGCAGCGCGGTCTCCCTATTCGTCTTTGCGCATTCCCTGGCCTGTCTTGTTCGATGGATCGGTTGGTGTGTTGTATCTTTTCCCTCTCTCTTCACGGCCATTTTATTTACATGAAACGTTTGTACTGGTTTCTATGTGCACGCTGGGCTCTGGTGACGCGAGAGCACGCGTTTCAGCCAACCCGATCATGTATTTAATGCTTAGCAATGAAACATATAGGGGATCTTTCCCTTGCTTTCTCCCCCCATCTTGCCTACCTGAGTCCGAGCGAATCTGAGCAACAACATCGAGTACGAGCGACCTAGAGACGGGTCGAAGAGTTCCTGACTCACCCAACCAAAGCTGAGTATTTTATTCGAGTCCTATAGTACATATATCGTTTCACCTCTGCAGCCTAGGGTATATTCACGACCTCCACCACTCTGGTCTACCCCCCGGACCAACCCTTCTTCTACAGCGAGAACGGTGATCCTAATCGAGGAAGCCTGGGGATGGTGACACCGGGTCCAGTGAGGAGGGACCCTGCTGATGGAGGTGTGAGAGGTGAGACGCCGACGAACGAGCAAATGCAAGATGTGTGGCCTGCCTCTGGCAGTGGGCGAGGAGGAGGGTGCACGAGAGGTACGAGGTCGGGGAAGGCTGGGAGTACCCCTTTAGATTGAGCTGAGAACGGTACAGAAAGTGGGGGAAACGCCCCGAAGACTACTTCTGCAGGCCGGAAGGTACTGACTACTCCTACTAAATGCGCTCCCTTTTATACCTCCTCGACAACTTCCCACGTTTTCCAGAGGTGCCATGCGGGTCGCAGGTGTTTCCAGGGGGCAGGGGACGTCATGAGGCGTTTCGGGGTGCATATATGACAGGAGAACGGATGCCTCTGTTGAGGAGACCGATCGTCTCTGGGTGCGCGCGAGGCGCGGTGAGGCTAAACGACCTCGGAATACGTCCGGAGCTCCAGGCACGGCTGGTAATTGCGTCGGTGGGTGCTCGAGTGCTCAGGAAGGGGGAGAGACGGATGGTCTCCTCTCGGCTAGTCGATGCGTCGTGTGAAGTGGGGGAAGGGCTGTGTCGGGATATCCTCTGCCTCGTCCGATGGGTCGGCGTCAGGCACACGGTGGGTCCGTCTGGTGTGGGAGAGCGTCCAAGAACGGAAACGAGGGAACGTCGTCCACGTGCCAGGGGACCGGTCGTATCCTGTTGGTGGACGCCGAGCAGCGACGAGCACAGTGCACGGTATGAGGAGCACTGGTTCGTTGGATGCAGAAGGTCACATCGTAGGCATCAAGAACTCGTGGGTCATGGCGTACGGGTCGTATCCATGTGACGATGTGCAGGAGCGAGCCCAGAACGGCGGGGGAGACGATGCGGATGTGGGGAGAGCGGTGGTCTCGTTCGGAAGCTGCTTCCGGTAACGTAGAATCCCATTTAGGAAGATCCGTCGCGTACGTCCGAGCTCGTCCCGTTACTCGTGCAGATGGTTCGCAGGGGCCATGAGGCGATGAGCGATGCGTAGCACGCTCGGAGACCTCACACCGTTACTGCATATGTGGTGACCCGCGCATCCGCACCAATAGCCTGCTAGCTATTCCTCTACTGTCTACTTTGCCTCTGTTTGTGACTCGCAACCGCGTCGCGACCGTCACGTGCTTGCATCTGTGTTTCGGGTCGCGGGTCGATCGCTAGAGGGGTACTGCACACTAGCGCCCTTGCTAGAAGGCTGCTAGCGCATAGTTTACTACCCTTCAGATCCCAGACTCGCCGCTCGCACCTTAGCTAGCGTGCTCGCAATACCACTCTCCTGTGTCTCGCTTCCTAGGTGCTAGCACCTTGACTGTGTAGGCTTATGGTTATTTCCCCGTGGTTTGTGCCTTCAGGACCGTACTAGCGCGTCACACTAGTCGTATCTGATGCTACAACCGACAGCTTGGGCTCACTCCAGTTCTCCTTTATATCACCTAGCCAGAGTCCTGAGTGCTAGTAATAACACCTCAGAAGTGCTAGCGCTTTCCCGTTGTATAAATACTGGTCCTAGGAAATCGCAAAATAGCACTAGATGCAGCGTGTTCTTGTTACGGCGTTTCAGCGGGATACCGTGATTGCATCCATTGTGAAACCATAGTCCCTGCCAACTTTCATCATGTCTGCCGGGTCCTTGCTTCCTAGATCCTTTGCGGATTGGTACGGCACCCAGGATTGGAGGTAGGTGTTCATTCTCATTGCCTCATCTACGTTGAAGTCAGACCCTGCCGCTTTCTTTGCTAGGAACTCATCTGCTACAAAGCACCATAGTGGTCTCTCAGGGCCAAAACTCAGGTATGTTTTCAGCCACGTTACAGCAATGGCTTCGTTCCTGGCTATTATGTCTAGTAGCATTTTTCCCTCCTACTTCAGACAGCACGTGGACTGTTTCTTTGTTCACCGTAACTGACGATTTTTCTGCCCATAGGAAGCTCCTTATCCAGCGGTCAAGTTTTTCTTCGATGTCTGCTGGCATGCCTTGCATGGTCGCCATGTATTGTGTCATACCTCCGACCACCATCATCACAATGAGCTGTCTTCCTTCCATGGTTGGCTTCCCTAGTTCCCAGTGGTCCAAAGCGGCATCTATTTTTTCCAACGTTTGTGACCAGGTTCCTGCCTGTTCAATTTTGTTCCCGGCCCAGGCCCCAAGTGTTGGTATTGGTTCCCCTTCGGCCGCTATTTTAATATGGCCGGGTACAAATGTCCCTTGCATTCCATTTTCCATTTATGAAATGTGTTGCCCATACCTGGTCTCGGGGTGCTACACTTCCTATTGGGATCATCTCTGTCTTGTGTATGTTAAATTTAGCACTTGCCGCCATGCACCACTCATCCAGGATGTCTCTCAAGTCACCAAAGTCGTCAGCAGCGTTGAAATGCTTGCTCGGTGTCTACAACAGCAGTACTAATTTAATCAAGACCCAACAAGCAGAATGCGAGTTGCTTGATTAAGGCAAAAACACAACTACTAACCAAATCCTAACTACTTTCCCCTTTGAATGGTTTAGACTGTGCCGCCGAGTACGGGTCTTTTGAACACTTTAAGAAGGTTCAAGGAGCACAGATAATCCAACAGAGGTTGCGAGGAACAAGCCTGTTTTAAAAGGTCTAGTCCAAAGTGCAAGGTTTGATTTAGAGTATTAGACCTCTTTGAGCAATGCCAAACGAGTGCCTAAGCCAACAAATTGAGTTTAATAGCTTTAGAAGCTTGAGCCAACAATCCCAATTCTAACAAGGTGCCGTGTTCTCCAATCCCAAATAATAAGCCTTCCAAGGCTACTGTAGTGTGGTGCTGTGTTCTCAATCCTAATAAGCTCTCTCTAGCTTCTTAACCATTCCCAATCCCAAGATCCCGAGCCAACAATTGATATTGAGTTACTTGTGCAGATGAAACAAAACTTCTTAACAAAGTCAGTCCTGGGTGACAAGTCCCGAATCTCCGTTGTTTATCAACCAATACCTGGTAAAGGCTAATGCTCTTAGTGACAGAAAGTTCAGTGCCTATCCATGCCAAAACCTCCTCCTTATATACTGTACAATTACGCTTACAATATGATGATTAGTCTACTTGCTGGTATATGAGTAAGGTGTCCGTAGTTAATCACGTGTGGGTAAATATATAGGATCCTCGTGTGTCGACCCCTTAATGCTTGAGTGTGTCCGGTGTGACTGCTTCCTGTTCGATCGTACAGACAGTCCCATCTTCTATCCTCTTGTCCCCCGTTCAGGACCTTCAGTTTTAGGTAGACATAGGTACTGGCTTTGAGCCAGTACCTTAATCAGCCCAAACCGTCAAGTGGTTGTGGAGATATGCGAGTTACCGTCCTAGCCTGGTTCAAGTAACCAAATCAGGATGGCAACAATGATCGGATAGTTGATAAGCGAAGTTCAACCACAGCTGGGGTAACCGGTTACTGTTAAACCCGAATCACCTGACCCGTCGCGCAAGGCTCCTTCTGTCAATCAAGCACAACAAAGTGCTTGAACACCTAATCAAGATCCCACAGTGGTGCCCCAGATCATCAGAGAGGATGATTAATATTGCCCATGTTGTTTGTGGGCCCCGCGATGCCTTGATTAAGCAGCAATGCTTAATCTTGGCATTTAAACCCTTAATCATGGATGTCAACCAGGTATGAACTTTCCAGTTGATGCATCCCAGGCAGACTTGATTAAGGTCCTCATGCAGGATCAAGCCCTGATTAGCCATATAGGACTTTATGCTAATCCTTTGGAGCAGCGCGCTACGTGATTAAGGCAGAAATCAGCAAATTCCTTGCTATTTCACCCATGGTCCGTTTCACGGCTTATCAGTGTCTAGATATACGAGTGTGTCGTCTGCAAACAGTGTGGTTATGAGTCTTTCTTGTTTACCCTTAATTTTGAATCCCTTTAGGTCCGATTTCCGCAGGGCCTCTGCTAGTGGTTCGATGGCCAGGTCAAACAGTAGGCAGGAGAGTGGATCTCCTTGGCGCACTCCTCTTGTCACCTTAAATGGGTGTGTACTTATTTCACCGTTGACTATCACATATGTGTATGCATCGCTGTATAGTGCTTTGATGGTGTTAATAAATTCCCTAGGTAATCCAAAGCTCTCGAGTGCCCTCCACAGGTAGTTGTGCTCTATCTTGTTGTATGCCTTCTCCTGGTCGAGTGTTACTATCACGCCATCCCGGTACGTTGCTTCTGCTAGTTCAATGACCTGTTTTGTGAGCCAAATCTGGTCTCTTATTTGCCTTCCTGGGACGAATCCCGCTTGGTTTGGGTGAATTAGGTCCAGGGCGACATCAGCCAACTTAATTGCGAGGGCCTTGGTGAAGAGTTTGTAGTCAGTGTTTAGGAGGAATATTGGTCTGTAGTTAGCAATGTCGGCTTTGTCGTTCTTTTTGCATAGTGGGCACATCCAGCTTTGGAGAATCCAGTTCCTTTAACTATTCCGTGAGTTTCGATGTTGTTGTACAGCCTGTGTAGTACCTCTACTATGTCAAATCCTCTTTTATTTTCTGCTTTGCGGCTTTTGTATCTCTGCTCGAGAATGCGCCATACTTCATATGGAATTCCGTCTAGACCTGGGGCTTTGTAGCTTGCCGACTTACGCACCATGTAACAGACATCTTTTATGGTCAGTTTGGTTTGTAGCATTTCTTTCTGTGCTTCTGTGGCCTTGCACGTTGTGCGTCCTAGTACCGTTTGAATTTTGGTTTCCCTTATTTCCCTCGGTATTCCCATTCTATCGGACTGGAGGTTTTTGTGGTAGTTTCATGCCATATCCGCCATTATTTTTGAGTTCGTCTCATATTGAGGGGGGCCCTCAGCATTTACATTCTTTTGGAGTCTGTGCACAATATCTCTTGGCTTCTTCGGTTTGTTTATCGCTGTCCAGTACCCGCGTTATCATTTCACCTTCCAGTCTATTTCTGACTTGCACTGTCAGCCTGGCTCCTTTGTGTCGCATCTTTTCAAGGGCGGTCAGTTTTTCTTGCAGGATTACACACGATAGTGTTGTTTCTTCTTCGGTGAGTTCCTTGTCTGCCTTGATCGCGTCAATTTTGTTCTTTATCTCTGCTATTTCCACGACTATCTTTGGGACTACAATCTTGGCCCTCTCTCTGGCTTTCTCGCTGATTTTCATCTTGTACACTACCCACAGTGTCTGCGTATTGTGGTTTGGGTTCCACTGGCCCGTCTCCTCGTTTTGCACAACTAGTGCTAGTGTGTCCATCAATTTCATGCCTTCTGTATCAATGTACTCCATGAGTACCTTATCCTGAATTATGTGTGCCGGCCATACCCATCTTCCGTGTCCTAATGTCGGTGAGTCTGTCGTTGTGATTTTCATTGAGACCATTCTGTGGTCCGTATTAATCCCTACCACTTGGATATCCCATTCAAATGATTCTTCATAAAGGTCCGTTTTTACGTATATCCTATCAATCCTTGATTGAGCGCCCCCTTGGGCCAGCAATTGCATGTATGTGTATGCTCAGGTTGACGGGTAAGTTTCCCTAAATCCGTCGACCATTCTCAGGTATGACTTAAGTTTGTCAAGTGCATCCATTGCGTTCTTATTATCTTGGTGTGAGGGTAGTCTATCCATCACATCTTCCACTATATTTGTATCGCCTCCGAGTATGTCTGGTGCCTAATCCTCGGATGGTTTACATAGAAATCTTCAATTCTCTTCCAGAACGCCACGTTGTCAGTTGGTCTGTTAGGTGTGTATACCTCCAGGATTGACAGCGGTGATCCGTCCATATTTTTTATGTCTAGTATCATCGCCCTTCCTGGTACTATTTCTGTTGTTTTACAGTCTCAACCATGCCTTTGTTCAGGACGAAGGCTAGGCCTGCTCTCACGGTCGGTGCTGTTTCGTCCGGTGTGAATTCAACTTTAATCACTCTCCCAAATAGGTTGTCCATGTCTACTTTGTGGGTGTCGTCGAGGTGGGCCTCGCCTACTATCAGTACCCCAATTTTTTGTTCTCTGATGAGTTGCCATATATCATACCATTATACCATTTGTTATCACCGTGGCGCACGTCTGGGTTTCCTCTCCTGTTTATGTTTAGCGCTGCCACTTTCACCACTGCCTTTGTATTTTTTTTCCCTGGTGCGGGGCGTCTCAGTGGCTCCGGCAGGCCCAGATATACCTTGTCATGTGGGTGTGGGTCCTGCCGCCGTCCTGGGACTGGGTCGAATCTCTGGACTGGTGGGTTCTGGATTTGTCCCGTTGCGACTGGTTGTAGGAATGGGTCATTTCCCGTATTTTGGTGCGTGCCTATGTTCTGGTCATTCGCATCATTATTTCCATTATTTTGGCCCTGCAGGCCTTCGTGCTCGGCATCTCGAGCTACAACACCTTCGGTGTTACCCCCTGCAGAGGTTGGGAGTCCATTCTCAGCTCCCCGTGCGTTCTGCATGTCAGTGCTTGTCCTAGCACCCCCTGGTGTGCGTGCTGCACCCAGAGTTGCATTTGGACGCTCCTCATCGGCTTGCTGAGGAGGTCCTTCCCCTAGGGGTTGGTTGCCGCCTCAGTTTGCCTCCGAGCGGCTGAATACCAAATCCCCTCCAACGCGACGGCCATCTTCGGGTGAGCAACCGGTGGCAGAGCCGTCTCCTCCTCCAGCCATCTCCTGTTTGTCTGTGCCATTGTCTTGTTCACCTGGATAATTTCGAATTACGTTAAATTGATTGTTTGTGGCAGCAGGTGGGGAGACCTGCCAACGACCGTGCAAAGGCCATTGGCGGCTTGCCTCTAGTTTGTGGAGTGCACTCGATGTTTCCTGGCAGTCTCTGGGGGACTGTCGTTTCGCATTGAGCTTGCCAGGACTGCTGGCCAGTGGTCTCCAACCAGAATAGGTCCCACTGTTGCGGCGGAGAGGTTACGGAACAGTTCACAAGCAGCAACTTGTGTACTTGGTGTTGACTTAGTTTCTTGGGCAAGGCCAGCATTTACCGTGAAAATGCAGAATTGGGAAGCCTATCTTGATTCTAGTCAGGCTACCACCTTCGACTCTTGATCATGGTTGTATTAGCTGGCCGAATTCGAACACCAATGTCTAGAAATATTCCGGGCGCGCATCACATCTGCTTCCCAATATCCAGGGAGCTTTCATTGTGTTCCGTGGCTGTGGTTTTTTACACAAAACAATAAATTCGGACTCTCTTGCACTAGAGGTGCACTGGGTTTCTTGAGCCCAAATATGGCAATGCAAGACCCATATCTGGAGCTGAACGATTGAGGAAGTTGAACAAACTGTCAGCCTCTCCCATATAGTAGACATACGGTGGCTTTCCCAAACAAACCCCTTCCCTCTTGTCTTCTCCCACCACCTTCTCTCTCAGCCTCTTTTTAGGCACCACACCCTCGTCCATTATTCTCCGCTCTCTCGCCTAGCAAGTAACTCTCATAGTCCGTATGACGCGTATCCAACCCGCCGTTTCAGTGCGACACGAAGAGGGTTGCGTTCAGCGAGGTTGCATATCTCAGTGTATGGTTCGCTATGCACCTCCTTGCCATGGTTTTTCTGGGACTGCGGGTGATGGTACATATGCACTGATTCTGTACAGCTCCTGTGTGTACATCGTGAATTGATTGAATACATTTTTTTCACCCGCCCATACTGCAAATTGTGTGGAGTAGAAGGAGATACAGATACACATACTACTAGTATGAAGAAGCAGAAGTAGATGTGATGGAGATGAGTGGGCTGATCAACAAGATGAACAAGATGTGTAATAGGGTATTTTGACTGTTGTGTTTCCCATGAACAGAAGAACACAGCCTGAGCAGCTACATATAAGCATGCAGACTTTGGCTTGTTTGATCCCCCATCTCAAAATGCCTCACAAGCCCACTGCAATAGAAATTCACTTCAACAATATTGTAGTTTATCTGACACCTACCGTAACACTTCTCAAGGAGCTCAATGATGCATTTTGCCCTTCATTCATCCAGCCCATCTCCAACATTGTTGAAGCCTTGATTAATATAGTTCAGGTAGGAGGTTTTCAAGTTATGCACATATTCAAGTAACTAAAACAATGCTATAGAATGTGAAACACAATAAAAATCAGTGTGCTCAGCTGATGGAGAACATTCACCAAGTCCTATATGCAATCATCAATCTTTATCTCAAGTCTGAAAAAGCTGGCTCCCTAGATCCTGCAATGCTGGATCACATTGGGAAGTTCATGGGGCAAGTTGTATGTATTCACAAAAAAGCCTGTGATCATAATTCCTCTATAGGACTCTTCACAAGATATATACATTTGTTGAAGCACAGCAAGATAGGAGCAAGATCAAATACCTGTTTCATAATAATGAGATGCAGAACCTACTCAAAGATTGTCATGTGGGGTTGGACCAAGCTGTTCAAGTCTTTGCAGTATGCACTATTTAAATTCTCTTGCAGGAGATTGATTCACTGCTCTCAGATTAATACCAGGTCTGCAATGGCAAATGACATTGGTGAAATGAAGAAGACAGCCAAGACCATGCATGAAGAGTTGCTTGAATTGATTCAAACACTATCTGATACCAGCACAAACTCAGATGGGTCATCAGTATGTGCATACTCAACCACTTCCACACCAAAATAAATTGGAACTAGGTTTATCTGGGCACCAATGACTTGAAAAATAGGTATACATAAAGAAGGTTTACTGAAGAATGTACACTTACACTTTCCTCCAAGTTCCAACTCATTCTCAATGTTGCCTTCCAAGCCCAAGATCTTCTATGGTCGGGAATCAGAGCTGGACCATATCATGAAAATGCTTGCTCAGCAGCCAGCCAGAATAGCCATTCTCGGAGGTGGTGGAATGGGGAAGACAAGCCTTGCCAGAGCAGTCCTCCACCATCCAGAGACTTCTGCAAAATTTGAATACAGATTCTTTGTCAGTGCAGAATCTGCAACCACTAGCATTGAACTTGCTGCACTTATTGGATTACATATTGGACTGGACCCTGGCAAAGATCTTACCAAAGCTGTGGTCCAGTATTTTTCTAGGGCACCATCCTTGCTTCTGATTCTGGACAACCTGGAAACTGTGTGGGATCCAATACAATCTCGAGGTGGGATTGAAGAATTTCTTTCTCTGCTTACAGATGTGGAACATCTCACACTAATAGTATGTCCTTTAGTGAATTCAATTTTGTGTGCTAATATCAAACAGATCACAATGCGAGGGGCTGAGAGGCCTGCCAAAGTTCATTGGACCCACCCATTTTTATTACCCTTGGAATGTTTGTCAGATGAAGCTGCACAACAAACCTTCATGGATATTACAGATAATGTCTATGCAGCTGAGGATGTAAATCAAATCCTCAGATTCACAGATAACATGCCTCTTGCAGTGGATCTCATTGCCCATTTGTCCGACTATGAGGGCTTGTCAAATGTCTTGACACGGTGGAAAACAGAGAAAACAGCACTGCTTTCTGTAGGCTACGACCGAAAGTCAAATTTGGATTCATCTATCACACTCTCTCTTTCAAGTCCCCGAATCACGCATAACAGCAAGGAATTATTGAGTCTCCTCTCAATCCTCCCTGATGGACTCACTGCTGCACAACTGGCCCATGGCAATCTTCCAATCTCCAACATTCTTAGTTGCAAAGCTGCATTACTAGCTACCTCACTTGCATATCAGGACAGCAATAAATGTCTTCGCTCCTTGGTACCTATAAGAGAACATATACAGCAGTTCTTACCACCATCCAAGGCCCTTATACAATCTGTATGCAGACATTTCTATGCACTTCTGGAGCTATACCAGACATATAATGGGGAGCAGCTACAGCCTGTGATGAACCAAATCACTCTGAATCTTGGAAATTTGCATGAGGTCCTGCAACGAGGGTTAGATGATAGTCTCTCAGATCATACAGATACAATCTCCTGCATACTATCCCTGAACTCCTTCCACCGAATCACTGGGTGTGATACCACAATTTTGATGAATTATATTCATCCTATGTTGCCTGAGCTTGATGACCAACTCAGATACAATTTACTATTGAGATTTTGAAGTCATACACCCACCCCCCTGGTGTTGATCCCCAACAATTAATAACTAAAGCAATAATTCTTTTCAAACATGTTAAAAACCCTCATTTAGAATGTAAGTCCACTTCTTTCTTCAAGTCTGTTGTCTCATACATCTCCCCTAATGCCAGCACAATTCTATCACATGGCAGGATTCTATTTTCTCAAGTACAGATACAATTCATCTCAAGCCATGTCATTTTTTCACAAAGCACTAGACTTGTCAAAATTGTGTGAAAACACCAATGAACAATGCAATGTCTTGTTAAGTATTGCTCTGCTCCAAAATAATGCTGTAGAGTACCGTACTGCCCAAATGCATGCTTCTGAAGCACAAAGGTTATCTCAACTCTCAGCAAATTTGATTATGAAAGCAAGAAGCCTTCAGATCGGAGCTATATGTTCTGCATCTCTTGGGGACTTAAAGCAGAGCATGGCCCAAATTGAAAAATGTAGAGAGATCCTTAGTATTTGTGGCTTATCAGGAGGAGAGCTTGATTATAAAAGTACTGAGAACCAAGCAGAGAAACCATCTCCTTAAATCAGAATATGCTCAAGCCAGAAACATTTACATCAAAATAGTTGAAACCAGCTCTCCTGACCAAAATTTTGTCTCTTATGCAATAGCACTTCTCAATATTGCACAGATTGACACAAAGATTGGCGGGGATGCAGAAAATGTATACCATAAGTTGAATCAAGCCAGGAAGATTTTCAGTACTCATACTGCTTTGTCACTGGAAATTGTGTTCTGTAACCTGACTCAGGCCAATCTAGAACTTAGAGAGAAGAAGTTTGATACAGCAAAGAGCAAATTCCTGGAAAGTGGGGAAAGAAACAATCAGATTGAATCATTTCGTTTGGAAAGGCTGGCTGATATCAGGGCTTGGCCAACTTCTGAATGGCAATTCAAATGGCCAGTGGTATATTGTGGATATGCCTACAAATCCAAAGAGAAGCTGGCACTTCACAAGGCACTTCTATTTCTAGGGGATGTGTTCATTGCCAACAAGGATGAAGAAACTGCAACCAATGTTTATATTGTTGCTCTGGAAGGATTCACCTATATGGATATACACCAGAGCCGAGCACAATGCATGATACGTCTAGGAGATCTTGCAGAGGGACAAGGTCATACATCAGAAGCAATTGCATTTTGGGAGGAAGCTCGGCCATTGTTTAAGCGGTCATTACAGGCCAAGAATGTAGCCCAAATTGATGCTAGGCTCTCAACAGCGGAGAAAGCTCATCAGAAAGCTCTGCTGGAGCTTGTGATTTCACATGCACCTGTTCATTTGGTAGTGGAAGAAACACTGGAAGATGAAAAAGTGAAAAAAATAATAATTCATGACAATCTACCTTCAGCTACAATGTGATTGCATTCTTTTCATTTCTGCCCTGCTTGTTTACCTATCTTTGTCTTATATTTATGTATTTACGAGTCTAGTCTCTTGTATATGTTTCAGTTTTATTTATTTTCACCACATATCACTTCAACCATCTCTGACATCGTCCCACTAGAGTCGCCTACCCCATTGTCGAATTGAATTCGGAAGTTTCTGCAAGGGTATAAGAGGTTACCCACTTGTCATGTCCGTTACTCCTCCCTCTTCATCAGGAAAACAGAATCTGTCTGGGAAGAGCTGGCAAGAGCTGGCGGATCTGGCGGATCTGGCCCGTATGGCGCCACATCACCAGATCCGCCAGAATATTCAATCACAGGTCCGATGATTTGCCTTGGTAATGATGAGATCACTGCAGAAGGTCCGTGCACATCAGCTATTACGGCTGAAACTTGGTTGATATTGATGGCTTTCTCTTCTTCTCCCACCATCTCCCATTGCGCTCTCCCCCTCCCTCAAGTCATGCTTTTCACATCTGTTGGCCTCTGGGGCACCATCGGCAACTTCAACCTCATCCTAAAGTCTCCAAGCTGGCTTGTCCCCCTTTACTGGCCTCCCGGCGTCCTTTGACCTCGCGGCAGCGGCCTATGCCTATGTCAAGCAGCGCCAAGCCTCCTCAAGCACTCAAGATGTCTTCCCTACCCAAGATGTCCTCCCCCCAGCCACCAAGCCCGCCCTCCCAACTGTGCTGCCTGCGTCTATTCACCCTGTGGGCGGCCCATCCTATGTCTCCTCAAGAATGTTGTGTCGCACTCTCAAGTCCAAGGATCAAGGCCCACTGCCCATTTCCGGTGTCGTCTATCTGGTCCAATGTTACGGGGTCCTCACGCGCAGCAGAGGCCATCCATTCAAGCCCGCTTGTTATATCCGTGTCGGGCGGATTCTAAATAACCGGCCGGATGTAAGCGGGATCGGCCGGATTATCGGATGGTTGGTGAATAGGGCCAGACAGATTGGTCCGGATGTAAAGTGATACCACGAAGTGTGCAGGTACACCAACTAACTTGGCGTCAAGGTAGGAAGAAGGTAGGGGACAGATGACAGAGCGATGCAGAGGCAAAGCACGTTAATTATCAAACTGAAGATACATGCAGAGTAAATAGTGTATTTATACTAAGTACGGAGATAATTCAAATGTAGCGAGAAGTAAGGTAAAGACAATAAGTACTTGTCGAGAACAATAAAGACAATAAGAGGAAAGCATGTGTGCATAAGTCATATGGTCAAACATGGGGAAACACTCAGTAATCCTTCATTGCGTAAAACCCCAAGGGCGTGCATCACGGGCAAAGCCGGATGCATCAGCATGTTGATCGGACGTGTGCCCGGAGCACGGACGACACGTCCGGATGGTTGGAAGTAACCGACCGGAAGATTTGGTTCGGTTAAATGAACCGGATGGATTAAGCGTCCGGATTAACCAGATGCTTCCGGAAAGGCATGGACATAACAGTATCCCCTCTTAGGGTTCCTTGCCCTGAAGGAACAAAGGAACGAGGGACACCGAGCCGTAGGCGGAGGATGAGGGAGTGGCGTAAACGGCCTACGTGGAAAGTTGTCATGAAGTCACGTGATGACACGTGGTGGTTGGTTGGTTGTCAAGGAGACATAAAATTTTCTCCTTCCACCACCATGTCCGCCGTCGGCGACAACAACGGAAGCGACGAGTCCACCGGCGGGGAACTCCCGAGAGCATGGCACAAGGGCAAACAACGCCAGAATTCGGCCGAGCGCCAGGTGCAAGAGTTGGAGGAGGCGGAGGAGGCTGAGAGGCTGGCGGTTGAAGCGCGCGCAGTGGCTGAAGAAGCGCTGACACCCAAGGAAAGGGAGGAACGGAGGAGGACAGAAGAGGCGGATAGTCTTGCACTCGCGCAGCGGCTGCAAGAATACGAAGTTGAAAACGAGGCACCAAATCGTCGAGGCGAAAAAGAGTGTTTGCGCGCGCGGAGGCACTGCGTCGCTTGATTCCGTGGGGAAAGCCACGGACCACAACAAGGCGGAAACCGTGGAGCTTCTCGGCCGAGGAGAATCACCCGATGCGAATGATGTCCCAGACGAGGATCTCGACTCGGACGATGAGAGTACGGACCCGGAAGCGGGCCCAAAAATAGTGGAAGGGACGAAGAAGCGGAAGCGGGGATCGACGAAGGCGAAGAAAGCGAGGAAGAATGCGAGGATTCCAGAGGAGAAGTTGGTATGGGGTTTCCACCCGGAAGGAGGTGCGTCGCAGTTCGCGAATCTAACCGAACTCACCGAATTTTCAAGCTTGCGAGAATTGCCACGATCATGGCAAAGAGTGCCTTGTGGGCAAAAAACGCGCCTTACCAGGCTTGCCCGCGGGTGCAAGAAGAAGAAAATCGGGTGCCCGTTCGTGACCAGACCCGTCTGGAACGTCCGCAAGAACACGGCCGCTAGCGGTTCAAAACGCCCGGGTCGAGCGGGTGGTTCGGTTCGTTTGGATTGGGCCGAGGACGATGTGGTTCTCCCGGCTGGTCCTCGTACGAGACTCGACGATCTTCGTGCAGATGTTTCCGCACTAACCGGCTGGATTCAGGAGCTTGAAGCGTCCGAGGAGCTCACTCGCGAGCTTCTCATCTTGACGTCTCGAGCTCTCCTCACGACGATCCAAACCTCGGCGCGGCTCAACGATACCTCCTCAATGTGGAGGGTCAATCAACGTGCGGAAGTACCGGTTGAGTGGTGGATCGAAAGTGGTGAAGAAAGAAAAGGAGGGTTGTGGTGTTGATGGAGATGAAACGGCCGAGGGACCAATCGACGCCTGCATCCCAGCGTCCGGCTAGTGTTCTGACACCCGAGCCCGAGGAAGACGCAGATGGAGAGATGGATGTGGATGGTCCGGAGGAAATTCGCCCGGAGGAAAAACGATCCGTGGAAAAACCGTCCGGAAGGAAACCGCCCGGAAACGAGCCACTCGTCCCAAATCAGGAGTGGTTAGCCGGCCTCGAACCTGCCGTTATCGCGCAGTCGGAGGATACGGGCGATATGGAGCTGGACGGACCCAGTGAGTTCGGTCCGTTCCGCCAACTCGCCCCAGATCTCATTCTCGTTCCCATAGCGGAGGAACCGAAACCGAAGGAGGAGGAACCGAGCGAGGCGGAGATGTTGGCGAGGTCAGCTGGAGAAAAGCGGAGAAGGAGAGGGAGGAGCTGGAAAGGGCGAAGATCGCCAAACAGCGAACGGCTGATGAAGCGGAGGCGGCACGGATTGAGGCTCTGATGATCGAGCTGCAATCTAGGCGCGATGCTCTGGCCGCAAATCAAGCCATGAAGTTGGAGCTACTTCTGGTTAAAGTACCGGCCCAAGCCCAGCTGCTCGAAGACGCCCCGAGTGGATTCCGTGCGGCACTTCAGAGGGATGGCCGGGTGGAATTCAATCTTGGATGATGATGATGAGACGAACCGGTAGCGAGTGGTTCGGGAACCCGCCCGGATCCGAACCGAAGGAGGATTGAGTTCGGCCAGGAAATGTAAAATAGATGCGAGAATGCAAAGGGAAACGGACAATTGTATATAGAATTTTCTTGATTGTATTTTGGCGAAATCGGAAACCATTTTCTTGGATCATAAAACCGCATAGAGTCGCCGACGAGACCATAGATGGATGAGTTGGAGGATAGATGGAGCCGCAACGAGGATTAACCGCCCGGATGCCCGGACGGTTCGGACGATTTAACCGGATGAAAGGCGGACGACTGAGCATAAGCTCAAAGTCGTTCCCATTCGGGTCCGGTTTGTCCGGATATCACGCGTGGAATTCTGCCAGAAGTTCAGTGGCGTCCAGGTCGAATGCTGCAACCCATTGGTATTGATCTCCGTGGATGACCATCCAAGCCACTCGACGTAATACCAAGTGGGCAACACCGATAACGTCGTCGATTTTGGAGTCGAGAACAGCTGCAAGTTCGAAATGTTCTTCCCCTCAATAATTCAACGCCCCGGACCGGGTGGTATTTCTTCTCGGCTGGGAAGGATTCGGGAAGTGCGGTTCTATAGCGGATATGTGGAAAACGGGGTGAATGCGCGAAAGAGCTTTAGGAAGGTTGATACGATACGACGTGCCGGATGTTTTCTCGAGAACCTCGTATGGACCGAAGTGAGTCTCAGAGAACTTTTCCGTTGGCCGGGTGGTTGCGATGAATTCGGCCGAAATAAGACTTGGTCTCCAACCTCAAGGATAGGATCCGGAAGTTTTACGATCCGCAATCTCCTTGTAACTCGGTAGCGATGGTCAATTGCGTCCGCAGATATTCATGGACCATTGGAGTTCATACGCAAGATCCCGGGCCTTGTCTACATCGGGGCCTTCGACGGTTGTTTCATGGAAAGTAAGAGCCGGATGGTAACCCTTGTTGGCGAAGAATGGAGAAACACCAGTGGATGCGTTAGGAGCATTGTTGAGCGCAAACTCCCGAGAGGAAGAAGCTCGGCCCAATCGTCCTGGTGATACGCGCAATACATGCGGATGTACTGCTCGAGGGTTTGATTCATCCGTTCCGTTTGTCCGTCGGCCTCCGGATGGTGACCAGAGGTAAAGTGCATCGTCATATTGAGAAGTTCGCCCAGTGCGCGGAAGAAGGCAGATACGAATTCCGTGCCTCGGTCAGATGTGACGTGGGATGGAACACCGTGTTTGGAGAAAACGTGAATGAGGAAGAACCGAGCGAGCTGAATCGACGTAATATGCCGATCACAAGCGAACAGGATAACCTGCTTGGATGCACGGTCAACAATGACACAAATGCAATCAAACTCGCCGGAATATGGAAGGAATTCAATGAAGTCGATGGATATCGAATGCCAAGGACGAAGAGCGACCGGAAGGGGACGGAGAAGGCCGTACGTTTATGCCGAGGGGCCTTGTTGCGCTTGCAGTGGGTGCAGGATTTGCAATAATCCCGGACGAAGTTCCGCATCTCGGGCCATGCGTATTCACGCCGGACAAGAGCCAATGTATGGTTCTGTCCAAAATGGCCGGAGAGTATGTGATCATGCTTATGTTGTAAGACACGTACGCGGAGAATGTCTGGTGTATCGCCCGAAACCTGCGGGACATAGATCCGGTTGTTGAGAAGTAAAAGTCCGGTTGGATCCACGGTCCAGCGCGAGGGGCCGGATGGTTCGGACGTCGCGGATGCGAGCCCAGAAACCGCGGCTGGATCGTCAGGGTAGTGGGAAATGATGTCGTGGTGCAGCGAGTCAACATCCATGACGATAGATGCTCGGAGACAAACGTCTTCCAGGAAGGTAGCGTTAAGTGATGCGGTTAACTGATCGGAAGTGAAAATGGGCCTGAAGTTCTGAGGATTGATCTGGCTGAAGGCCGTATCCCCTCTTTCGGATAGACGTCCCATCGTCTAGTTAGCGGTCGGAACCGGATTACCATGTTGAAATGGCAGAGGAACTCGGACCAACGAACTTGCCGACGGGTAAGGACCTTAGTCGAGGCGAAGTATTCGAGATTCTTGTGGTCCGTGACAACGTCGACAGTGAGAGGGGCACCCTCGAGATAATGACGCCAGTGAGTAAAGCAATCAAAATAGCGAGGAGCTCCTTATCGTGCGTGTCATAGTTGAGCTCCGGGCCGTAAGTGTCCGGCTCCGGAAAGCGACAGGGTGAAATTCCCCATCATCTCCAAGGATGGAGAGAATGCCCACAAGCGTAGTCAGATGTGTCCGTCTCGACCATGATCTGACGGCTGGGTATCCAGTGATGGAGGACCGGAGCAGCCGTAAACACGTGCTTGAGAGTGTCGAAGGCCGTTTGACAAGCGGCCGACCAATCCCACCGGACGGCTGTACGGTGAGCCGAGTGAGCGGGACGGTGATGCCAGAGTAACCATAAATGAAGCGCCGATAAAAGTTGCAAAACCGAAGAAGGACTGAACTCCTTACCTTCCGTGGAAGGGCCAATCCGTGATAGCGGATATTTTGTCCAGCCATGCGGAAACCGTCCGGCGACAAAATGTAGCCAGGTACTCGCAGGTGGTGACTCCAAACTCGCATTTGGGCAGTTTGCAATACAACCCGGCTTCACGAAGACGTCGGAGAACCTCCCGGACGTGAGCGGTATGTGCGGACGGGTCGTCCGAGTACACCAAGATGTCATCGAGGTACAAACGACGTAGACGTCCAGCAGATCCACGAAGATCGTGTTGAGGAAACGCTGAAAAGCGCCGGTGCATTGGACAAACCTTCCGGAACAACCCGGAAGTTGTAAGAACCGTAGCGAGAGCGGAAAGCGGTTTTGTACTCGTCACCAGGGGCGACACGGAGCAAATGGTAAGCGTGGCGAAGGTCTAGTTTCGTATAGATACGTGCCTTTCCAGGTGCGTTGAGGAGATCTGCAATCAGAGGAAGTGGATAACAATCCTTCTTCGTGATACGATTCAATCCACGATAGTCGACGCACAGCCGGAGACTTCCGTCCTTCTTCTTAGCGAAGAGAATAGGAGCGCCATGGGAGGAACGAGACGGGTAGATAAAATCTGCCTTCAAGTTCTTGTCGAGAAACTCCCGGAGCGCGAGAAGTTCGGCTGGAGAAAGGGAATAGATGGGACCGACCGGAGGCTCCGCTCCATCCACAGTCTCGATCTTAAGATCGAATTCGCGATGAGGCAGTAGATTGTAAGCCTCGGATTCGGAAAGACATCCACAAAGTCGTGGTATTCGGCCGGAATTCCGGATAGATCAGCGAAATCCGGATCGGCCGAAGAACCAAACCGAGAGTCTCCTCGGTCGGTGTCGCACGTAGCGTATATTGTACGGTGCTCTTGTCGCGAATAATCGCGTGAAAAGCGGCCGCGCTGACCATAGACACAAGCGGGGCAGTAATGAACGGACGAGATGTAGATGCCTCGGATGGCTCATGAGGCGGAGCGAATGGAAAGGGGCCTCCATAGAAGGAGCAGATTCAGGCGAAGACGTCAGCGGTATAGACGGATGGAGAGCCGGGGTTACCGGATCCGTAGTCTTTTCCGTAACCGGAGGGACCGCAACAGGGGCCGAAATAGTTTTCGGGAGTGTCGACACAGTAGGCTCGTCATAGACAGGGCTGAACTTTAATTCGGCATTGGCCAATCAATCAATGGATTGTAGCGGCGGAGCCAGTTTAGTCCAAGAACCAAGTCGCAGGCAGAGTCAAGGGTGACGTAGAATTCCATAGAATGGACATCGCCAGAAGGGAACCGAGGGAGCAATTGAAGCTGTCGGTCAATGATGGATGAGGAGCCGTCGAGATACCGGAGTTTAACCGGTGCAACCGCATACGGAGAATACCCATTAGATTCGCAAACCCTAGTAGACACAAGACAGTGCGAAGAGCCGGAGTCGATGAGCCCGCAAGCAGGAGTTGAATCCCGCGGCAACTCGTTGTACAAAGGACGGACGCAGGGTTAGGCCCGCGTCCGGAGTAGGGAAACCGTGTTGGAAATCGGCCCGATGCACAGTGACCCTCTGCAAACGCGCAGAGTCTCGATTCAAAAGCTACGGCTTAAATACAAAACGGGGAGTCATACGGATATAAGGGGGAAATGTAATATGACTCTGTCTGAGTCAGGGAGAGTCAGTATGAGTCCGTATGAGTCAAGTCAGAAGATGAGTCAGAATGAGTCAGAAAAGAAGCTACTGATGTGTATGTCACATTGTGACCACATGGCGAATAGGCAGTGCATTGGTGTTTCGGTTGTTACTCCAACAAACGGTTAGATCGCCGGAAGGAGAGATAAGTCCGCGGAGAGTAAAGATATATCGAGGTCGACGTAAAAGGCATTAGGGGAAAGAGTGGACGCGTTGAGAGTAACCTCGGAAAGCACCTCGGAGTTAACACGGCTCGGACCAGGTGCAGAGGTATCCGAGCCGCTGACTATTTTTTTGACTCGGAGGTAGATGCATCAGCGGGGGTGCTGCAGCAGGCGTCGCAGCCGCCGCTTTACCCTGGGCATTCCCCGGACGCTTCTTGCAGTCGACGGTCTTATGACCGGCACCACCGCAGAACATACAGAGATTGTTCTTGATGCGGCGATCGCGCTCCTCGGCTTTGAGCTTGCCGGAGGAGTCGAGCTTTGAAGCATACGGCTTCGCAGTCTTAGACCCGGAGGCCTGAGCCGCGTTGCCCGCCGGAGAGGAATTGGCCGGGCGTTAGACTTGGGCGGAGGATTTGATTGACCTCGACCCTTGCCCTTCCCCTTGGACTTGCCACCACCTCCACTGCTTCCTCCACCGGCCGAAGATGATCCGGCCGAATCACCGGATGATTTACCACCCGGCGGAGGGTTAGCGGCTGCTCGCTCGGCCGCTTTCTCGCCCATACGCCTATGATAGCGCTGATCGAGCTGAGAAGCGAGTGCTTTAAGTCCGGCCAAGGAAGTCGGAGTTGGCGACTGAGCGAGGATATCTTTGAGGCGACTCGGAAGTCCACGGTAATACACCCGATAAAGGGCAGCCTCGTTGTACCCGGTCATCACCGCATGAGTATCGAACTCCAGCTGGTAGGTCGCCAGCCGGTCACCCGGTTTCATGGTCAAAGTCTCCAACGCAATCCGGGCGTCCCCGAAGGGGTCGTGCGGACCGAAATTGGTCGCGAGCTCTTGCACAAAAAGCGTCCAGTTGCCATCCCAAAGTGGAATGGGAGCTTGTCCATCAGCAAAAATGTTGGGCTGGAACCATGCTGAGCCGTGCCACGCAAATACGACCGAACATAGAAAATCTTCTCGTCATCGGTCGGGAAATCTTGCGGGCGCTCGGCAATGTGCAAATAAATCTGCGACATGAACGTGGCGAACTTAGACGGATCCGAACCGTCGAAAGTGTCCAGAGCCTTGGAAGCAGTGCGAGTAGAGTGGGGAGGAGCGACCGAATTCTGAGCGAGGAGGGCCATTGCCTGTGCAATTTGCTGCATGGCGAAATCAAGCTGCGGGTTGTTCGGAGCGGGTATATAAATGTTGGGACCCGGAGGCCCTTGGGGACCGGGGGGACCAGGAGGACCTGGAGGCGGCGCTGGGCCATGAGGAGGCCCACCACCACCACCACCACCGCCTCGCCACCACCTCCACCGCCCGGTCCCGGATTGGGCGCAGGTGCGCCAGAACCTTGAGGAGGAAATCGCCCGGTGGCGGACTCCCATGTCCGGATCCTCCGCCGCTGGGAGGTCCGGGTGGACCTGGTGGTCCAGATGGGCCCGGGCCTGGGGGAGGAGAAGGTGCAGGACCAGAAGGAGATCCAATGGGTGGTTGTGCGGATGGGCGAGGAGAAGGTCCAGCACTTGCTCTACCTTTACCCTTATCGGCCGGAGGATAGGTCGGATAATCCGGATGATCTGGAACAGTTTCCAGCGGATCAAATTCCTCGGGGAGTTCCTCAATGGTCGCGGTTTGCAGCGGTTGGAAGGATGAGCGACGTCGAGCAGGAGTGGGGGAATGGATGCTACCACCACCTGAACGCCGTTCATATTCATCGAAATCCATAACCGGAGGAAACATTGGACCGGGATAATGAGAACCGGTCGGCGAAAATGAAAACTGCCCAGGACGAAACGCGGCTCCTCGTTCGTCCGGGCCAAGAGGTGGCCTGGACCACATATTCGGAGCATTAGGTCGCGGATGTCCGGTTCAAAATGGGGCTGAGCCCGAGAAGAGGTTCCTGAGGTGGAGAAATTATGCGGAGGGTGGGTTAAAAGCAGGTACTTGCCCGGGGACAGTAATCGGAACGATCGTGCTGAACATGCGCGAGCGACGACGATTCTGGACCTGGGGGTTGGAACGAGGTGTTCGTAAGACATGGTGAAGCCAAATTAGGTTGAGTTGATAATACTGTTATATCCGTGTCGGGCGGATTCCAATTAACCGGCCGGAATGTAAGCGGAATCGGCCAGATTATCGGGTGGTTGGTGAATAGGGCCGGACGGATTGGTCCGGATGTAAAGTGATACCATGAAGTGTGCGGGTACACCAACTAACTTGGCGTCGAAGTAGAATGAAGGTAGAGAACAGACGACGGAGCAATGCGGAGGCAAAGCACGTTAATTATCAACTGAAGATACATGCAGAGTAAATACCGTATTTATACTAAGTACGGAGATAATCCAAATGTAGCGAGAAGTAATGTAAAGACAATAAGTAATTGTCGAGAACAATAAAGACAATAAGAGGAAAGCATGTGTGCATAAGTCATATGGTCAAACGTGGGGAAACACTCAGTAATCCTTCATTGCGTAAAACCCCAAGGGCGTGCATCACGGGCAAAGCCGGATGCATCAGCATTTGATTGGACGTGTGCCCGGAGCACGGACGACACGTCCAGATGGTTAGAAGTAACCGACCGGAAGTTCCGGTTCGGTTAAATGCACCGGTTAGATAAAGCGTCTGAATTAACCGGATGCTTCCGGAAAGGCATGGACATAACAGCCAGGAGGCAGGCAGGCCACATATCCTACATTCGCTCGTTCATCGGCGTCTCACCTCTCACCCCCGTCAGCAGGGTCCTCCTCACCGGACCCGGTGTCACCATCCCAGGCTTCCTCGATTAGGATCACCGTTCTCGTGAGCCTCGCTCTGTAGAAAACAGGCCCGGAGAGAAGCCATCACATACAAATCGCCGTCCATAGCCATCGAGACCAACCGTCTCGCCGTCGACCGAACAACGTCGGTGTCATCGTCTGTGCGACACATATTGCATCTCCAGCGCTGGTTCTAAGGGGAAGAGCGCACGAAGGAAAGCAGGTAGGGCAACACATTTAGGGTTCCAGTACTCTCGTACAGGGAGCCAGGTTTAGGCATTCACACCTTCTTTACCGTTTTCACTAACAACAGGTCCGCCGTACACGTCCACACCTAGGAGACGAACGGTCTCCACGATCCCCCGTTCACACACACACACACACCCATCACTCATACAAGGCCGATTCGCGCGCCGACCTTCCGCTCTATCATTCGACTATATCTTCCCCTCTAGAGGACGAATGTAGTTGAATTCGAATCATATATCTTTCGATACCGACACCGCGGTCCTTATCACACCGGGTACCGATGAGATCGCAATCTCCCCGTCCTGCACGTGTTCACGAATAAAATGCCAGCGCGTGTCGATGTGCTTCGACAGCCTGTGCCCCTTCGTCGTCTCCGTGAGGCTGATCGACCCGAGGTTATCGCCGCGGAGGCTGTACGGGAGTTCCTGAGGTAGGAAGACGCCTGCCAGCCAATTCTTCATCCAGCTGGACTGCTGCGTGCCACACGCCAGCGAGATGTACTCAGCCTCGATCGAGGAGAGGGCTACCACAGCCTGCCTCTTCGACGACCAGCAAACCGGGGCACCGCCCATAAAGAACACGTAACCGGATGTCGAGCGGCGCGTATCCACGCAGCCTGCCCAATCCGAGTCGACGAAGCCCGCTGGTTTCAGCCCGGAGCCCGAGGTGGTTATGTCCGAGGACGGCGTGTAGCGAATCCCATAGTCCAACGTGCCCTTGATGTAGCGAAGAACCCCAATAAGTATCTCCCAGTGGTCGGGTCCCGGATTAGACTGGACGTGCCCGAGGGTGCAGCAGGCGTAGGCGAGATTGACGCGAGTCCCCGAGCTCCCCCATACCAGAGTGCCCAGGATGGGGCGGAAGGGTTTGTCCTTCATGAAGGCGGCGTCTTCGAGCGGAAGCGGATTAGGCGAGGCGGTGATCTGATACCCGGCGGGAAGCGGTGTTGACAGCAGTGAAAGGTCCGAGTACCCGAAATGATCCAAGACCTTTTCGAAGTACTGCGTCTGGGAAAGTCCAATTGATCCGTCGCTTAGCTTTTCGACGGTCAGTCCGAGCAACAACGCGATATCAACTTCCTTCAAGTCCCATTTGGCCGCAAACTCGTCGACGACGCGACGGCTCTCTGCCTCCGATGATGAAACACCCAAGACGTCGTCCGTGTGGGTAGAGGTGAGTGTGTAGTCCGTTCCTCGTGCGCGCGTTCTGATGCAGGGATCTGCAGCGTTCTCCTTGTAACCGAGGTCGCGATAACCCTCAGCAAGGAGTCGATACCAGATGTGGCCTGCCTGCACCAGCCCATACAGCGGTCGCAGAAGCAAACAGACCTTATCCTCCTCCCCCTGCTTCGCGAACCCAGTTGGCTGCTTCATGTACACCGGGCGGTCCATTGTCCCATTCAGGTACGCGCCCGAGAAGTCCCACTGCCGCACCACCAATCGCTTTACAGCCGCTACCGCAAACACCATGCGCACCGACTCCATCCGCGCCACCATCACCCATTTTGTCCCGAAATCGCGGCCCTCAACCATCTCATCGCCTCGCGCCACATACCGCCCCTTGTGCTTCACCGTTTTCCCCTCACCGTCGACCTTCAAGTCGAAAACCCACATGCCGTCAATTGCATGCTGGCCCTCCGGTAGGTCTACAAGCTTCCACACGCCGCGCTGCACAAGTTGATCAAACTCTGCCTGCATAGCCGGCCCCCATTTTTCTGGCTCTCGCATTGCCTCACGATACGAGCGGGGCACCATCCCCTTCACCGCGCTCGCGAACGCCCAGGGAGATAAGCAGCGTGTCGTCAAAGCTCAACCAATCGACATCCACTGCATTGGCCGTCGGACGTGCACAGGTCATGGGCCCAGTCCTCACCGGCAAGCCTCGCTTGCTCCTCGCTGCGGTGGAACATTTCCATCTCAAGGATCGCGCGCGTCGGCTTCGGAACGCGATTGCTGCGACGCGGTGGGTCAGGGATCAGCGGCATTATTGGAGTAGGGGCGGGCGGCGGCGCAGATACAGGCGCATCGACGCGTTCAATGGGGTCTGGAAGGTTCTCCTCGTCAGATGGCACGTCGTCCTCGAAGATACGAAGGTCGTGGGGCAATTTCGCGTCCTCTTCGACATCCGGGCGCGTACGATGCGGCTCGCCCTCCTCGAAGATGACGTTGCGCACCGGGAAGACGCGGAGGCGCTTTGGATCGTAGAAGCGATACCCGCGTTGCCCCAGGTACCCCACCATCCTGCCTTCCAGCCCTGCTTGCCCAATTTGCCCTCAACGTAGTCCAGGTCTTTAACCCAGCACCGGCTCCCCCAAACACGCAGATGCGACACGTTGAGCTTGACAAGATTCCCTTCGGCATCCTTCTGGCGGAACCACGCGACCCACGGGATAACGTCCGGGTGACGGTTGGACGGGATGAAGCCGCGCACATAGCAATGCGCTGTCGCCGCTTCAGCCCAGAAGCGATGGTCGAGGTTGGCGTCGATCAGCTGCGTACGTGTACCCTCGATAACTGTCCTGTTGCCCCGCTCGGCGTGCCCATTCGCTGCTGAAGAGTCCTTCGGAACGACCTCTATCAGGATGCCCCTTCGCGTGCACAACCCCCGGAAAACATTGTTGTCAAACTCGCCGCCCAAATCCACGTGCACGCGCTTCAGCCTCTTCCCCGTCTGCACCTCCGCCGCAACGATCCACGCTTCAAACGCGTCCGTCGACGTTTCCTTCCGCTTGTTCGTCAGAAACAACGGAAATTTCAGCGAGGTCCCCGTCCGACACCAGCATCATATATACCGCGCCGGACCAGCTCGGTGTGTGCCTGCCCCCACAGGTCGACGTGCATGCGTTCAAGCGGCTCTGTCTCGTGCGTCAACATCGTCAAACGGCGCTTTATCCTGCTTCCCAAGAACGCAGTCTTCGCACATACCCCGCAACATCTTGCGGGTAATCACCAAACCATCGACCAGCCCCCTCGCCGCCATTCTTTCAATTCGGCAGACGTCGGCGTGGACCATACATCGATGCCAGCCCTCCAAGTCTGTGGGCTGGTTTCGGTCGCGCCCTGCGATGGCAGTGACAGGCGGACGCTGGCCGTCGATGTCATCAACGACTTCTACGTCGTACAATCTCCGGCTCCCGATGGACTTTGCCAAACGTCCGTCCAGGAGCAGCTTCCCCGACGCGTCGCGTACTGCCAGCATCCCAGAACCCCATTCGCCGTGAAATCCGCGTGTATCAAATGTGGGGACGGAGATCAGGTTCATCGCAAATCCCGGGCAATGCAGTGCCTCGAAGCGCACTTTGTGGACTGATCTGTCGCTCACGCGCACCATCATCTCGGCGATCCCTCTGCCCGCAACAGCGAATCCCCCGCCCTTGACCGCTGTTGCGCCCTCCATGGCCATGGCCTCGTACGTGATAAAGCGCCGGCGGTTTACAATGCAGTGCGCTCACCCCACTGTCCAGGAATGTGTAGCACCAGTACGGTGTGTTGGAAGCGTACACCGCGTATATTGAGCTCGGTATTTCTACTACATCGGGTACGGAACGACTAACGATCTCGTTTAGAACGGGAGCAACTGCTCCTCCACGTCCATTCCTGAGAAGATCGTTATTGCCCGCACTCGATGAGCAAACACGCGACGCACCCTCGTCAAACTCGGGGATGGACACTGACATCGCATACACCGCCATCGGCGACGTGTAGGTGGCGACTGGCGTGGTGTTCACGGCGGCTGGAGTCGCAGCGGGAGGAGTCGCCTCGGTAGTCTGCGCGGCAGCAGGTGGGAGCGGCAGGGGTAATGCCGGCGCGAGCGTTCCATCTCGAAGCGCGCGCGACCTTGGCTGCTTCGATTAGCTCCGCGCGGGGTTCCTTCCCGGCCGGCGCAACCCAGCGTCCACGCACCTGGCCTTCCTGTCCGCCGCCACGAGCCCAGCAGCACTCCTTGGTGTGCCCGGTGACGGCGCAGTTGCTGCAGGTGATCGCGTTCGTTGTCGCTGCAAGCGCGCTCGCGACGTTGCCCGGTGCGGCCTCCGCTTCACCTCCGTACGAGATCTCCCAGTAAGAGAGCAACTCGTTGACGAGCTCGTAGGTGAACTGGAAATTCTGGAGCGTCAAGATTGAGCTCCGGAATTCGGCGAGCGGATTGGAGAATCACAGAATTCATCTCCGCATCCTTGACGAGACCGCCGACGCGTTCGACCTCCGAGCGGAGCTTCGCAAGCTCGTCGAGGTGGGTACGAATGTGACGCCCGTCCTTGCACTTCAGGGCGCGGAGCCTGGTGAACGCTAGCCCTTTTAGGATCTCCGAGGAACAGTTGAATTTCCCAGCGAGTGCGGACCACATCTCGTGCGAGGTGTCCGTAGGCGATATACCGTGAGCCTTCGGATCCTTCACATTCTGGTAAATCATGGCGCCCATCTGACCGTCGCGCAGGTCCCACTCCGCCTGCGAAGGCGTAAGCGCGTTCGCCATCGACGTAGTCGGGCCGCCGGCAGTCGAGATGCTGGGGTTGTAGATGCTCGTCGCATACCCTGTGGCGTAGTGGGCAGGGGGCGCGGCGAGCTCGGGGCGAGTGATGCTGCCGTCGAGGTAGCCTCCGAAGCCCTTTCCGCGTGCCAGACTGATCATGATGTCCTGGAAGGCCGGCCAGTTCGTCCTGCTGAACTACTTCTCAGCCGGGAGGATAGTAATCGTCGAATTCGACATAGGGGTAATATTGGGGGGGGGGTGAGTCTTCTCCATGCGTGCTCGCTAGCAATGCTGATTCAGGGACAGGCCGCCTTATAACGCTCTGACTGCGAATCTGTAGAGTTTACGATGTAAGATAAATGTCCTCAGTCGCACACGGATAAAGTGGAGACTCAATATTAACCTGTAGAGTTTACGATGTAAGATAAATGTCTACAGGTAAAGTAAGTGACCGTAAGTGGTAAGTATAAAAGGGAAAAGACGTACCCTCAGTCGCACACGGATAAAGTGGAGACTGAGGGACGTTGCTGAGGGGCCGCCCTGTTATATAGGGGGCTACGATCGTAAGTGAAACAAGTAAATAAAATAAAATAGAAACCGTCCCGTTCGGGAACTGGACGCCAAACGCCCAGAAAGGCAACCTGCCTTCTCAACAGAAAGGGACAATCCGTGACCACCGAACCGCAGTACCATGGATCGACTTGAGAGGCTTACCGAAATTGCCAGAATCTTCCGCCCATATATAGCCCAGGTGCGCCAAATGATGACACCATCTCCAATAATCATCTACATAGTTTTGAATATTGGACACACATCTGGGAAGGAATCTTGACGAACAGTGGACATGAAGATCGTTTCTAGAGGGAGTAAAACTTTGTCTATGTTCTCGTCCGCCAGGTCCGCTCGATCCGGGATAGGTGTATGGGGAACCATCAACAGCAAATGTATGTTGATGAAAGCAGCGGAAACGTCCAGGAAATATTGAGCGACTGCGGCAGCATACAAATAAACCACTATGATGAGTATGATAACACGGCTCCGCGACTTGATGCCATCCCGACTACAAGATAATAGACTGATCAGAGAACCACGAAAGTTTGACTTGGAGAACTTAGTACAGAATGGAATACACCGCAAGGGCGAAGAAGATGCCGTAGGCGCCTGTGAACCCTGAGGAACTGTGCCGGCAATCCCACGCCACCAAGCACTCACTACAAAATATGCTTTCAGTGAGCACACCAACAACGTCCTGTGTTATATTGCGTCCGTAACACTTGAGAAGCTGTGCATCTGCGTCCGAGAGCGCCGCTGGCAGAGTTGAGCCCGAGTCAGCCATAAAAGCAGGTGGGACGGGGGAAGATGGGGTGATACTGGAGCGAGAGTCAACATCTCCTGAATATATATGAGAAATCACCTTCGTACGAAGCCAGGACAAAGTCAACAAGCTATTCGCAACCTAAAAAAAAAACACCCAAGAGATTTACCTTGAATCTTGAGAGACTCAATTCCATACTTTCGGTGTCCGTTCCCCCATGATGGAGGGATGGAGGTTCGGAGGTTCTGCGATGCAGCCTCCATTGGGTTTCGCAGAAGATCCCCACAGGATCTCCTTTGATGTTGTCAGCGACATTAACGGAAGGGCTTGCATTCAAGATACAGTTTCGGATAATGGTGGTCAAGATTTCCCACGGCAAGAGTTTTGTGCCCATGTCACGTATGCGGCACAGAATGGAGCGGCATATACACAAGAACGATGAAAGCCTGCCTTTCGGATGCTGGCATGCGCTGCCGGCGATCCCACGGATTCCTTGTGTCGGCACGACGGTCGTGATGGTGGCAGAAGGGAACGGGTTAATGTTCAACATCGGATGACCCGGGTGAAGCGCGAGTTCACGAAGTTGCATTGGATTTTACTCAGCGGAAGTAACAAACTTTCCCTAAATGCGATCAAAGTGACAAAGTTCACTGCGTTGAACCTGGTCCTAGAACGGCAAATGGCGAGGCGCGTTGCTCTCAGCATATCCCGGTCTAGGACACGGTTCAACGCAGTGGTTTCTTTGAAAATAAGGTGCTCAAGTCGACGAGGATAGATGGACCTGGGGGCAGCATAGCCCAGTTGGTATACTGCCATCTTCTCGATCACATAATAAAAAAGAGTGTGATCGGGGCGCAGGTTCGAATCCCGGACATTGTCGGGCGCCAGTACAATGCTTCTGCAGAGGATTGAGTTAGCTGCTTCAATTGCAACGGCCTAATCCTTTAGTAGATGGACCTGCGATGACGTAGCTTCTTGTAAATTCTAGCTACGTCATCGCTTCACCTTTTTCTTCACCAACTTAACCCCGTTGGGCTGGGATTTAAAAATAGAGGGCGATCATAGCAGTATGATAGCTGTACTTAGGATCTGACGACAATGAAGCCGCGGTTTTGTTGATCAGCAGAGCCAGGCAATTTGAATACGCACCGTACAGTAGATACTGCGCAATTTCGTTCAATTCGGCGGTCATGTGTCACACACCCCCTGTGCCGCGATGAATTTTGGTTTTGGTCACGGGTCACGACACCCAGTGCCGAATGTAAAATGCGTGACATCAGGGCCAAATCTCCCTCGGAGGTGCAAAAAAGGCAGAATTTTCGAAGATTTCCGTCTTGAATGCCGAATTTTTGGAGGTGTCACGCCAAACTTCGTTGGTTGCCGAAGTGCCGAATCGGTATTTTGGGTCACGGGTCACAACCCGTGCCGAATTGAACGAAATTGCGCAGTATTGTGTGAGTGGAATTTCTTCAATTCTATTATTCACGCTCATATTGCATTCGCCAGAAGTGGCTGCACGTGCACTGAACAGTATAGATCACTGAACACCACGTTGCTGCACAAGCCCTCGACGTCCACGACACGAGTGATTTGTTTGTTTATTCCTGTGTTATATTTTGAAGTGCGACTAGCTCCACGAGACACTAGCTCCGAGTCAATCAACTACTCTACTCGGTGGGGCGCTTTTCAGATATCTTCCTGCTGACGCAAGCCGCCGCCCGCCGATAAGACCGAGGTCATTCGCAGGTGACCTTCAAGTGGAGACTGTGGGAGTCGTAAAAAGTAACTTATGGGAACTAACTTGTGCGGAACTTGCCCCTTTCGGCATGCGTGCCGCAAGTTAACTTAAGTTTTCCCACGGGCTCCAAATTAACGGGTGCGGGTCACCCAAGTACAATTCCCTCTTCTGGCAGTGTTTCTTGACCAAACTCTTTGGAACCAGGTGCGTTTCATTGCCTTTTGAAGCCGCCTTCTTCTGATATGGGTCTGCCTTTTTAATCACAGTGCCTTGTTTTGATCTACTGATTCGGCTCGGCTCTCTTCAAGTTGCAACCCCTCATTCCTATCAATTCTCATCTAATGGGCTCTCACTAGGCGTTCTCGAAAGTTCCTTGGTGCCCGAGACTTTACCAACCACTCAAGTGCGAGGCAGGCATCATGTTCAATCCATATGTTCAAGTTAGATTTCCTTGCTCCAAGGTGCGTTGTGAACCTAATCTACTAAGAATACAATTGAATCATCTCAGTATCAGTCTCTGTCTCTCAAGTTCTACAACACCGCGGCAGGGCAACGTGAACATTTGGGCCTCTGTTCAGTCCGGCTCCCAACCCTTGCTGCAGAAGAGGAATACTGATCCACTTTGATTGAAAATCACGCACAGACTATGGGGAATCAGAGGATGAGATTGGGCCAGAGAAAGGAGGCTCAGAGATGGACGGTGATACAGTGGTTCAACCAAGCCGATTGGACTCCTTACATCCAATACAAACTGATCCTAGTATAAATCTGGAGAGGATGTTGTGATTAGCCACTCGAAGAAAAATCCTGGGCTGATGAAACAGCCGGGTATTATTTACAGTGACAATTGACTCAATCCATCTAGAGACTAAGCCCGCGTGCGGCTTCTTATCAAATTTAACCCAATATACAACCTTGGTCTTCTCGAATATTTACCCATCCCCTTCAGCAGATTGAAGACCTGTGAGCTCCAGTGGCGGCACAATTCTGATCCTCGAAGCCGGCGAGGCCTTTATTCTGGGAGTAACCCAGAAGAAACTTGAAACTAAGTAACTGGCACTCGGTGTTGAGTTAGCAGCCTTCTGCAGTTAACTTGTTAACTGAAGTAACTTGCTGCAACTTAAAGTAACTTGAAGCTAACTTGAAGCTAACTTGAAGTAACTTGAAGTTAACTTCCGCTAACTTGCGGGCCAAGTTAGATCAAAGAAAGTAACGGGCCATCAGATGGCATCAAGCTGCCCCGTTCGCCCGACGTTAGGGACAATACAGCAACAGGATGGACTCGTAAGCTTCCCACATAACTATCTGACATTCCTCTCATGCTATTAAACACCCACAATTAATTTAGGTGTGGCTTAGCATTTCGCAGATAACCCGAAGACTGGCAGACTGACGGTGTTGCATGAAAGGCACTAAACAAAGATACAATGGCATCGACTAATGACTATCACCGTTCTCTCCACGCCTCGTACTGCATCGCACCCCTGGAGACTTTTGGTGGTTGCCATCATCATCTCTGGCTGGACTCTGGGACTACTTCCTCTTTTTACCGCTTGTATTTTCAACTTGAACAAGTTGAATCGGAGCGGCTCCTGCCATGCCATCCATCCCGGAGAGCGGAAGATCAGAGAGGGGGCTAGATGGACGTGTTGCGGACTTGTGGGGAGTACAGCGATGGGTAGAAAGTCTTCCCTGGCGGACCTGGGTTCCCAGTCGTAGTGTTTACCGTGCTGACTGTAAGCCATAGCAAGGCAAAAGCTAGGAGGGATGCGCGCAGTGGCGGCTTTCCTTACGAAAGTCTTGATGTTTGCCCAGCATGTGGGCATGTACTCCCCCTCGACTCGAGTTTGTGCACAACATAATACAGTCTCCGAGGTCGTAAGATGCCTCACCACGTTGCCTTTTTTTTTTGCTTGTGCGAAGGGATCATCCAGAGTGAGATCTTTTAGCTCGCCTGGGTGAAATGGCTGGACTTCAACTTATATAATGGTCTTGATAAAAACATGTGGACGGGGTGGGTGTTCTTTGCGGTGTTCCTAGGTTTTCATCAGTGGTGAGGCTGGATACTGGCCCAAGACCTCATAGAAATGTGACACTATATGAATTGAAGAATTTAAAGCCTATTTCCCCGGCACACACACACTAAATGCCCTTTTAATCGCCCCAAGTTAACTATCAGTTAGTTGGGCCAAACACAACCAAACTTACTTTGATCTAACTTGCCATCAACTTGCAAGTTACTTGTGCTAACTTGTGCGGAACTTACCTGGGAAAAACTAACTTGCTCTGCCACAAGTAACTTACAGTTACTTACAAGTTACTTGTGGCAGGGCAAGTTAGTTTTCACAAGTTACTTGTGGAACATCCTCACTTCCGGTGTTTGTTCCCCTGCCTACCACCCTATGTGTCCTACTTATTTCCCTTATATTTGCCTCGTATCAATGTACTTAGTAGCTATTCTGTATCCCCTCGATGCCACCTTTGGTCCTCGAATATATCCTGCTTGGCTCGACTTCACTGCGCGACCTGAACTTTCACAGGTTATGGCCCCGAGCCCCGCTTCCTTTGCATCTAAACTCGCTTCTTTGCTCCGCACTCTCTCCCTCTGTTTATGATCTCCTTGGCCGAGGCCCCTGCGAAACAACGACCTGCGAACCGACTGCCGCCGAGGCACTGTGAAACGAACCGTGTGAATTGATTGCCGCCGAGGCATCTGCGAACTTGCGAACCAACTGCCGCCGAGGCACACACAAACGAACCAATGGATTCTATGAAAGATATGGACGCGAAAGGTGGATTGAAGTTGTCGAATGCGGTGGATTTCGATGATTGGGAGTTTGGGATGAAGGCGGAACTCCGGAAGAAGGGTGTGTTGGCTCTTGTTTGGGCAGCGAGACTTGACCGCTCGACAGCGACAACTCAAAGGCCGTAAAGGGTTGGATCGCCAAGCGCGATGTTGTGACTGCCGCTATCATTGGGAGGCTGGATTCTTCCCAGTTTGCCCATATTCGCGATTTTGAGGAGGATCCAGTGGGGATGTGGGAAAGATTGAAGGAGACGCACCTCAGCTCTGGTCTGGGAGGGCGGTGGTGGTTTTGTGGTGCAAATTTCATACGCTGCGTAAGCCCGGCGATCTATCTTCCATGTGTGCTCACGTTGCGACGATCCGGGGCCTTGCGGAGAAGCTTGGCCGTCTGCACCAGGACAAGCCCTCCGATGCGCAGATCATTGCGATGCTCCTGGTCTCCCTTCCTCCCGCCTACAACACCCTTATTATTTCCCTCGATCCCACCCTCAGAAGGACGATCTCGACTTCGTCATTGGCCGCTTTTTGAACGAAGAAACTCGCCAGGAGACCGAGCTTTCGATGAACGGTACCGTCGACATTCCCACCGTGCCCTCGCTGCTCGCACGTACCGCGATAAATTGCGCATCACTTGCTTCAAGTGCCAGAAACTTGGGCACTACCAGTACAATTGCCCGGAGCCAGGGCCACTCGTCGCACCACCACCTCGTGCCGAGGCTCCCGGTGCCAATGTGACTTTCACTTACACTTTTTGATGCTTCTCTTATTCCAGTGGGAGATCCAGACGATTATTTCCTTTCCTCTTACTTCGCTAATACCGTACCGGCGCACTGCAGTCAGTGGGAGTGTTGAGATGGTGCCTGTAGCGCACCGGACACCTCACTTCCGGTGTTTGTTCCCCTGCCTACCCCCCTATGTGTCCTACTTATTTCCCTTATATTTGCCTCGTATCAACGTACTTAGCTATTCTGTATCCCCTCGACGCCCACCTTTGGTCCTCGAATATATCCTGCTTGGCTCGACTTCACTGCGCGACCTGAACTTTCACAGTGGAGTCTAGATCTAGATGGGGATGGTGCTCTGCGATGCCTCAAATCCCAGAATTCCGGTGTATTTGCTATCACATGAAATTTCGAATCATGGCTGCTTGCTTGCTTGCTCAGCTATGTACAGGTATTTGAAGAGGGCTCAGCAATCCAGGAACCGGAGGTGAAGCTCGTTGTGACGGAGAACAGGCCAGCTAGAGAGTCGGCGGCTAGTTCCAGCACAAGGAATCGGGTGGTCAGTTCGACGAGGTGAGTGGCGTAACAGTAAGATTGACCAGGGTACTAGCTACGTACATCAACTGTTTATTTATAACGGGAACGATCGGAATGGTGACAGGACAGAAAGGGGAGAGTTGAAATAAAGGAGTGTGGTGTCTTGGCGACGAGTCCGCCAGTCGGAATAAAGAGTGGATCAAATATGAGTGGAAATGCGGCACGCAGATACGGCAAGGAACGTGATAAAATTTATTCGTTACACTCATTGCTGCAGTAATTTGAAACATCCATTCTTGAATGTCTGCTTTTAGTACACGAGGCAATGAACCAAAAACTTGCTGGCTGGGAACATGAAGCCTGGGTAGGAGTGCCGCATCGCGACATACTACGCTGCGTAGCAGTGGAGCTCAAAGCTAGAAAAGCATCAACCTTCTTCAAACTTGCAGAACCCAGATCGTTAGCAAGGGTGCCGTGTAGACAGGCCATGGTGCTTGCGAAAAGGGCGGCGAGGGCGCCCATAAATGAAAATTGGGACCTTACCCTGCCACAAGACACCTCTCTTCCCGGCCTAAGCTTGCAAGAAAACCGTCAGCGAATCTTCTATCGTAGCATACGAGAAGTGAAAACACGGACCTTAGTACTGAGGAAGTCGACTGTAGCGAACCTCAAGAAGATACGTAAGGCAATCGAAGATGCTTTCAGCAGGAACGTGTCAGACACCGACATCTGGAAAGCCGTATTGGTGAAGGACATCCTCCCACGTACAGCCCAATTTCTTTGGAGGAGCATACACAATGCACACAGGATAGGAAAATATTGGACTCACATTCCCGAGTGTGGAGACCGCGCTACCTGCCAAGAATGCGGAGTACTTGAAGACCTGGATCATATCCTGACTGGTTGCAAGAGTCCCGGACAAGGGATTATATGGGAAGCAGCCAAATCACTGTGGCTAGAGAAGGAGGCCATCTGGCCGATGGTGTCATTGGGCACAATACTGGGCTGTGGCCTTGCCGAGTTCCACGACGACAAGGGTAGGACCAAGCCCGGTACACAGCGGCTATACCGGATTCTGATATCCAAATCTGCATACCAAATCTGGTTGATCCGGAACAACCGTGTTACTCTCGGGATGGTGCGCCGGCATCGAAAGAAGAAATTATAAACAAGTGGAAATTCGCTGTAAATCAGAGACTACAAGTGGACAAATCACTAGCGAATAGGCCGATCTGGGGGAAACGCCCAGCGCTGGCCCAAAAACTGGTCCTTGAGACCTGGTCCGGCACCCTGGACAATGAAGATAGCTTGCCGGCCAATTGGTTGCGGGAGCCCAGAGTTTTAGTGGGTAGCCGTGCGTTCCCACAAACCCAGACCCGGCGACGACTTCGCCACGGAATTGGTTAGCGCAGTAGTCCCACACTGCCCTCGGGCGTGCGGAATGCATTTCTCTGGGTGGTGGAAGCCACTCCTATGGGGCTAACGTCCCAACCTTTACCATCCAATAAGGCTAACCAATTGTTAGTTGCTATTGGCCTAGGTACCACCAAAAAAAAAAAAAAAAAGAATGTCTGCTTTTACAGGGCATGCTTGGTTGAATTTAATTCGAGGCTAGTTGTTATTCACCGAATGTGAATTACCATGGGCACAATCCGCCCAGATGTCAGAGACGATGAGGCATTTCACCCTCCATTCCCGTATCCTCGCGGCGCTGCGTGCGCTGTGCCAAAGCGAAAGGGCCGTAGTGAACTATGATGTGCTTCCGTTTCTTTTTTTTCGCATCCTTCATATTCTCTTCATCTCTTCCGCATTCCCAGCATCAACTGACTTATCTATTCAGACACCCTCCCCGATTCAGCCGCAGCAACGCAAGGATGCACATTCTATATATATGTGTTAAATTCACTGCTACTAGGTATACCTCGCAAGTATCCCGTAACACACATACGCGCTCTGACTCTCTCAACTACATATTCGATTCACTGATACAATGGTGCTCAAAATGTGCACCGTGCTGTCTCTGGGTGCAAGACAGTCAACCATTTCTCTTCTCTAAAGTCGCCAACTTTGCATTGTGGCTTTTACAATTGCCAATTTCGTGGGGAAGAAATCCAAAGAACCAGTCGCTCACGAATGGTTTTACATAAAGCGTCTCAACCGTCGTGTAATTGATGATACTTATGTCTGTGTGGCCATTTGAGAACATAGGACATTTGTCGCGTTATTCAGCGCCGATTGCAATTCACCGGTGCCAGTTTTTGATCTACATGATTCGAGAAAAAAAAAAGATATTTGGAAGTTGATGCCATTGGTGGCAGTGCACTCAACCTTTTTCTCCTCCACGATGGCACCCGTCCGTCTCAAAACTTGGTGTTAAAGTTCGGGGTAGAGTCTCTGGGCGCGGTACAATCCAGGTGAGGAAAAGTATATTGCGTTTGTTGGGATCCGCTACAAACGCATGAAGGCTGTACAATGTACGTACAGGTTTATATACGTTTGACAGCTTCCATACGCAGCTTCACCAGCTCGCGTTAATATATCTCTAACACTCCCCCTCGAGCGCCGTGAAGCGCAATGAGCTCGGTGCTCCCCCTCAATCTAAGGAACGTGTAGGCTCGGTTGAGCACCATCGATCACGAAGTCGAAAGGAGTGTGGTGCGTTGCAACTGTCTTGGCGTCGCACGCAATGAGTACGCCTCGAGAATGTCGGGCGTGGTGAACGACTGGCGCGGCTGTCGTGAGCCTGCGCTGTGCGCCATGGATGGGCGCTTGTGCCTCGGGGGTTTTGGGCACTGTGGTGGTCCGCGTGTGGTGTGCACCGCGCAGATGGTGGTGCGTCAATGGCCCACCGCTGCGTCGGGTATAATCGGCTGTGCTCTGCATCGCGCTCGTTTGGCGTCGTGTCTGGCATGCCACTATGCGCATTGCGCTCCCGTGCGCGCTTCCGTCCGTCGTGCATCGTAGATTGGCGGTTCGCACAGCTGTCGATGAGTCCGTGCCGTGCCTCGGGTAGTCGCGGGTCTGTATCCGGTTTGACTGGCAGCATGAATGCTGACTGCCACGGCGACGTCGTTGGTGACCACCCCGTCGAGCGCTCCTGCGCTCCCCCTGCTGTCCTGGCCTCGCCCTGCTCACCTCGCTCGTCCATATCCGTCATCCGTTCAGCATTCTCTCCAGCAGGAACACCCTCATTGAGGCTTGCTCCCGGCTCACGGCTCGTCCAGCTCAGAGGCCGCTGGTGGCACTGGGCACTTTGGCCTCGTGGCTCGCGCATTGTCCGGATGCCGCAGCTGTCGTCGAGGGTGGTGGTGCGGCTCGGTGGTTGGTCGTAGTGCCTCAGGACAGTGAGGACTTTGGATGTCGCAGTGCCCGCGTCGTTCTGCGGGCTTTGCGCGTCGAGCTCGTGTACCGCGCTGCTCGAGACTGTGAGGCTGAGTTACGTGGAGCCACCACGGATGCGTTTGTGTTAAAGTTCGGGGTAGAGTCTCTGGGCGCGGTACAATCCAGGTGAGGAAAAGTATTGCGTTTGTTGGGATCCGCTACAAACGCATGAAGGCTGTACAATGTACGTACAGGTTTATATACGTTTGACAGCTTCCATACGCAGCTTCACCAGCTCGCGTTAATATATCTCTAACACTTGGGTCCCACCAATACCAAACCAACATGGGATTGGAAAGCAAAAACTCTGCCGAGCTGGGTCATTTCACTGTCCCCTTTGCGACCAAGGAATACATGCAAAATTGTTGAATCACTGCCCGGAAGCTATGCGCCTCGGGCATCGGGCAACTCGGACATCCCCGTATGTTCTCCCTTATTCTACTAGGTTCTTTTCTGTGAGTCAGAATGACTCTGCCTGACTCCTAGCCTCCGTATATAACTAGCCATGCATTCCCTGTAATTTATCTAACAATTTATCTGCTGTTCCTACAAACTCTTGTGTGAACCTTCGAAGAGCCTCTGCCGGTTCTTTATCAAAACAACCTACTCGTAAATTCTCAACAAAAATATCGTGGGCCAGATATGAAGGACTTGGAGATTAGAGAGTGGAATGACTGGACAAGGGAGGATCTTCGAGTTCGTCCAGTGGATTCTCGCTCGTTATCCGGTTTCTGACAACTTTTCTTTCAGCAAAAGACTATCGAGGAACGAAATGCCCGCAAGAGCTCTATGGCGGAGGCATATCCTGGCCTCCTCACCGGCCCGCATGGCGTATCGCTCAGAAACCAGAACTGCCTGCCTCTGTATTTTATCCGCCAACATTTCCGTTCCGCAAAA
>JARKIC010002561.1:0-57296 GCA_029378375.1 Mycena olivaceomarginata
GAGGTGTGCGGATGAGGACACAGGATTGGTGCGTGTTGTATCACACCTCATTCGATGAAGAGAAGTGAGCAACGAGGATATATGGAGGGTGTGTCTGCTGAAAGGTCTAGGAACAAGCACCTCCGCAGCGAAGAGCAGCTGCGTGCGAGATGGCGGCATGAGTGTGCAAGGCAAGCCGCTCAGAATCGGTGAGTGGGCGACAACAGTCATCGCCGAACCTTTGCGGTCCGAAAGTGCCGATGATGATTGATAGTACCACGAAAGTTCAACCTTGCGAAAGTTCAATTAGTAGAAATACTGGGGTTTTTTCATTCAAATCGACAGTCACGCGTCACGGACCCCCTCTGTCGATGTTGAACATTGGTCGATGTCACGCGTCACGAAGGCATTTGTCGAACCTCCAAGCCGTCACGAATATCCCCCCCCCCCCCCCCCCCAGGAGCACAAAAAAAGTCAAAATTTCCCTGACATTGTCGAAATTTTGGGGGGTGTCACGCGAAAATTCGGCCGCTGTCGAAATGTCGAATGGGTAAATCGGGTCACGCGTCACACCCCCTGTCGATTTGAATGAAAAACCCCAGTAGCATGGCAAACATTTATACAAACGGCATCCAAACCTGCTCGTACTTGAAATCACTTCTCATCGTATATTTAATCCCTTCCGCAACCTCCTCGCCGCTGTGTACGAGCATGCGCTGCCATTGGAAAACCAAAACTCAGTCAACACCGCTTGCGACACCGTCGACATTGAGGAAGTGTTTATATTGTTGGACTCCAAATCTCGCCGATCTTGGTATATGTGTAATGTGACGAAGGACTTTTGTGGCTTGGAGCCATCCAGAAGTTCGTTTAGGCCATCGCTGTTGGAATGTTAACACTCCAGCGAAAGTTGTGTGGGCATGTCATCAGGAAAACCAAATCATGTAGCTATGATGGTTAGTGAGCGCTAGACGCCGCTAGAGAACCTATGCAGTGCTTGGAGAAACAGATGTAGCTATGGAATTACTACATATCACTCCATAGCAGCTCATAGCAGCCCATAGCATTGCTGGGCGTTGCTATGGCTCGCTATGGACACGGTTTTCCTGATGTGGGGGAAGTTACCAGTGATGTTTGAAATGATGTCCAGGTCCATATCAAAGCAAGCTGAGTCATGGATTCACACTGTGTCGGGTATCAATAACGGTATTCAAAAGTAAATATCACCCTGGCTCAGCAAACCATCTTCCAGCAAGGACATGGACCATTCCCGAGTTTACCAGTTATTGAGTGTCACTCGCTATCCGGACCAAGGACAAGCAGCTCTGGGACCAAGGGACCCAAGCACTCGTAAATCATGTCCGCCATTTCCGCGTCTGTTCTCAAGACTTGGTTGCTATTTCGGAAGTTTGTGTGTATCGATCGTATTGGGCCAAAGCCGCAGGTTTCCACTCACCCGTCGACGCAGCAAGGTCTCTTAGGTGTTTATATTGACAGGAGTGAGGAAATTGTCGATTACAGTGGCATAAAAGCCAATGTACACAGTGCCAGCGCCGTAGAGACGAAGTCAATGGGTTGAACGGTAGGTATGATGATTCAAGCGAGGCGACAGGCGCAGAAAATTTACAGGTTCTGCTGAGTTCCAGCCGGGTGTCAGCACAGAGCAGATTCCGGGTTCTGAGGTGACGAGGGTGACTGAAGCACGAAGAGTTCCAATGAATAAGCCTGGAGTTTTAGACTAGAATAGTGTAAAGTACAGGAGAATAACTACGGTTTATATACTAAAGTCCCTAGGGGTTTGTAAATTAAGGTACAGTGTCCAATGACAACGGACAAGATTAATGCGAAGTAAATGAAGGGGTATAGGAACGTAGAGGGGTGATCGGGAACCCGAAGGTCGGGAAACCGATCATAACCGTTTGGGATCCTAAAACGGTATCCAAGTTCGATTGATCAGATAGTTGATCTGATCAATGATCGGGTTGTTCGGGTTGTTCGGGTTCTGGAAGTAAAATGAAAAGACGGTTCATGACATTACCCCCCCTCTAGGTGAAACCCGCCTCGGGTTTCACGATCGACGCCGCTTCTTGTTCCACAGGTCCTGGCCTGTGATAACCCACTTCCGTCCGTGTGCGGTCTCTCTTAGAGCCTCCGGGTACTTCTCGTAGAAGTCTTCAAGACATTCGGTAGAATCCCCCAAGTGTTCCAAGGGCTCCCAGGTATTATCCTCGGGTCCATAACCCTCCCATTGAATCAGGTATTGCAAGCATTTCCGCTTTTTGTTGAGGCGTATCTTCAGCACCTCGGCAATCTCATAGAGATCAACCCCGTCCACCACGTCAGGTGGAGGGGGATCATCATGATGCTGATGAGCCGCCACCGGTGGAACCCAGGGTCGAAGGAATACAGTGTTGAAGACTGGATGAACCTTCCAGGAGTCGGGAAGTTTAAGCTCATAGAGATGGCTCCCACTTTATGGACGACCGTGAAAGGACCATAGCGCCGAGCTTCGAACTTCTTCGTCGGGCGATGTGTGACCAAATTTGCTCCAGAGAGGTACACCTTATCGCCGGGTTTGTAGTCGGGGTCTGCCTGTTGTTTAGCATCGTAGAACCTTTTCATCGTCTCCTGCGCTGCGTGCATGGCGGCTCCCGCTTCCTCTCGGACCTTCGACATCCGGGTTGCAAATTTCGTCGCGTCCTCGGTCGGTACTTCAAGACGTGGTTCCGTCCCCTTCCGCAGGTGGAACCCCATGGTCACGAAGAAGGGGCTAAAACCCGTAGTCTTGCTAACCTGGTCGTTGTGGTTGAATTCCGCCAGAGTCAACCAATCCGCCCAGTCGTCCTGCAGGAAGTTGGTGAAAACCCGAAGGTATTGCTCGATGTTCTGGTTGACTCGTTCAGTTTGTCCATCGGTTTGCGGGTGATAGGCCGTCGAGGCATTCAACTTTATGCCAAGGAGCTTCAACAGATCCCGCATGAAGTGCCCCACGAACTGCGTCCCACGGTCGCTAATCACCACCTCGGGCAACCCGAAGTCTTTCCACACATGGTCGCGGTAAATGCGCGCCATCCCCTCTCCTCCCAGGTGCTCGGTGCAAGGCACCACCCGGATTCCTTCCCCTAGTCGATCCACGATTACCGCGATAGAGTCGTACCCATTACTGACGGGTAGTTTGGTGATTAGGTCCACTGAAACATTCTGCCAAACCCTTTCCGGAACCGCGTTGGGGTGTAGTGGTCCTCGGAGCTTAGAGGGAAAGAGCTTCGTCCTCTGACACACGGGACAAGCCGAGACATATCGTTTAGCGTCCGATAGCAGAGAGGGCCAGTAGTAGTTCCGGGTTATTAATTCCGCCGTTCGGAATTGTCCCGGATGTCCGGAAATGTAGTCGTCGTGGTGTGCTCGTAGAATTCGGTGTCGCAGATCTCCAGTCGGGGGAACATATACGGTTCGATACCGGGTTACGAACCCGTCCTTGTGTTCTTCCCAGCCCTCGGCCTTTTCTTCTAGCGCTTTCTTCACCACATCCTCCCAATCGGCTTTCCCACCTTTGATGTCCTCCATGAACTGATCGCCCGCCGTGTCGTCCAAGACCGCCGGCATGGCTTTCGAAAATTCCTCCCCGTCCATCCTCCGGAAGTACTGTTCCGGTAGCAGCACAAGATTCGAATTATCCTGCGCCCCCTTCTCATGACCGCTTCGCCTCGAAAGCGCGTCGGTTTTCGCGTGTTGTTTCCCGGGTTTATGAATGAGCGCGAAGTCATATTCGCTGAGTTCCAAAGACCACCGAGCCTGCCGTCTATTGAGTTTCTTCGTCGTGGTGAAGTACTCCAGATTCTTGTGGTCGGTCCAGATCTCGAATTTCAGCTGACTGCCCTGTAGATAGTGTCGCCATTCGTAGAGGGCCCGCATGATCGCCAACATCTCCTTGTCGTGGATGTCGTAGTTCCGCTCGGTGTCGTTTAGTCCCTTGGACATGAACGCAATCGGAACCCACACCCCGTCCTGGCACTGCGTCAAGCAGGCCCCCGTGGCGTAATCCGAGGAATCCGCCTCCACCTGCCATTCCCCATCGTCCGTTGGAAAATGCAGCACGGGTTCCGAAGTTACGGCCAATATTAATTGGTCGAACGCGTTCTTTTCCAGTTCCCCCCACCTCCACTTGTAATCTTTCCGGGTAAGACGAGTTAACGGCTTCGCGTAATCCCCGAATCCTTTGATGAAGCGTCGGTAGAAGTTGAGGAACCCGAGGAAGCTTTGTACGTCTTTGACATTCCTCGGGGTTGCCCATTGTCGAACACCCTCGACTTTTATGGGATCCATCCGAATTTTCCCATCGCCAACGATGACGCCCAGGTATTCGACCTCTCTCTGTTCGAACTCGCATTTCTCGGGTTTCAGGAACAACTCGTTTTCCTGAAGAATCCTCAAGACCTCCTTGATGGTGGAGCGGTGAAAGGCTGACTATGGGGCTGGCGGTGTAATAACCACAACACAAACCTTGTAAATGAATACGCGGTTCGATAATGCAACTACAACAACTCAAACACTATAGTCCTCGTGCAAGTTCGGGGTTCCAATCCAGTATAGATTGTGGCAATTTGAACTCTAGTTCTCTTTGAGAAGCAAGACTTTACAGGTCTACAAGTCGTATAGATAAACTTGCTCGAATCCGTTCTAGGCGCAATCGCGATAGACAGACAAGATTTTATGTCCAACGGTTTTGTATGATGTGGGTCTGGGTTTGGAGAATGATACTCCGATGCGTAAAGCAAGTGATTCTTATGAATTCCGATTCCAAATAGTATCCGCGATTGCTAATCCTTGCGAGATTACAACCAATTGTCAAGTCTGATCCGTTTCCTTATATTCCACGCGTCCGTTCCGTTTATCCAATATGTTCACGCGTCGTTTATAAAGATCCAAATCCAACACAGATAATATTCAAACAGGGAAAACAAACGAAACTTGGTATAGCTTCTGGGTGTCTCCGAATGAATGACTACTCTACCGGTTAAGCGTGAAGTCTAGTAACTTCGCGTCCAACAGGTGGGGTGAGATTCACTGGTGTTCCTCCCATAACCATCCACTTAAATACGTTACAGGATTCTAAATATAAACGAGACTGATACAAACGAACAATAGGGTTCAGGGTATATGACTAGTGGTATGGCAGCTAGCCGATGAACTCCTGTCAGATATCAAGCGATTAGTAAAATTGAGAGAGATTTATAAGAAACATCAACGAGCCGAGCTTAGCGATGAGTCAAGATCTATATCGCTTAGAACGATCGTGATGGAATATTGTTGATATGTCAACTTTTAGCCGACCTCCTCGTCAGCACTCCGCTACCCTCCTTGTTAACCATCCGCCCAACTGGTTCCACTTTGAACCGCTACAGTGATTTGTCTGAAAACTGTGATAGCCGCCGCTTCCTAGTACCCGAGTATGGTTTCTTAGTCAATTGTTTGATCAACCAAGTCTATCCTCCTCTTGGCGGGTCTGAAGACGTCAGATGATGTCTAATAATGATCCTTCTGGTTCAGAAGGATAATCCCTCGTAATACGCCCTTAGTCAGGGATGTGCAGTAGCCCCAATCCGTTTCCAGGATGGTAAGGCACTTTCCGTGATTGCTCCATTAGCGGCTTCTCACTTCAACCCTTTACCAGGATCGTTGTCCAGCGCCTTTCTAATGGTTCGAGACACATTATATCCCTTTTAGCTAACTGCCCAGGCCAGCAATAGCCCTCGTGAGATGACGTTGTAATGTAATGAAGTACATTATAGTATGTTGCAATTCGAGCAGATTTGAATAAATGCCCGGGTGCCCCAATACCAGGTCTGTCAGCGGTGTTCTTCCAGATGTTCCGAATAGATGAGAATATCGTCCAGATAAACAATAACCCGTCCTTCCGCAATAAGATCCGCAAAGATGTCGTTCATCATGGATTGGAAGGTGGCCGGCGAATTCGTAAGGCCGAAGAACATAACCAACAGTTCCCACAACCCTCGGTTTGTGACGAACGCGGCTTTCTCTTCATCTCCTTCCTTGATCCGGATATTGTTGTATCCCCATCGAACGTCCAATTTAGTGAACCAGGTTGCCTTTCGGAGCATGTGCATGATCTCCGAGATCAACGGAAGAGGGTACCGGTTCTTGATGGTAAGGGAGTTCAACTTCCGATAGTCTTGAACAGGCCGTAGTTTCCCATCCTTCTTCTTCACAAAGAAGAAAGGAGAGGCCCATGGCGATTTCGAGGGGCGAATACGGCCGGTCTCCACATGTTCTTTAATGAACACGTCCAATTCCGCCTGTTCCGGGACGGACAAGGGAATACTCCGCCCCTTTATGGGTTCTGCGCCGGGTTTCAACTCTATTGTGTGGTCCCACTTTCGCCGTTCCGGTAGTTTATCGAAGTCCTTTTTCTCGAAGACTCCTCGAAATTCCTCCAGATAATGAGCGGGGACGCTCTCTTCCAGCGTCTTAGCCCCCTTAGCCTCGTGAGCAGCGGCCGCCAGTTTAGTAGCCACGCTACCCATAGCGCGGAGGTGTTCGGCATCCCGGGTGTCCAGAACGTCTTCGAGATACATCTTCGTAACGAAGATGCGGTCTCCCTCTCCTACGTCGGCGTTGTCCTCCTCCTCCCACTCCTCCCATAAGCGGGCTCATTTGCAAGCGGCAGGACACCTGGAGAAACGAATGGTTTGTTTCTGCCAGTTGATCTCCGGGTTGTGTTGTTTCAACCAATTGAACCCGATGATGACGTCGCTCTTCCCAGTATCCGTTATCGCAAACAAGAATATTTCGGCATGGTCCTGCATTCGGAGACGCATGCGCGCAACGTGGGTGATGTGTCCTCCTTTGTTGAGGGAACCGTCTGCGTTGTAAACCGGAACCGCTACGGCTAGGGGTTCCACTTCGATTCCGTGTTCGTCGACGAACCGCTGGCTCATGAATCTGTTGGTAGCCCCACTGTCCAGTAACCCGACCACTGTGTAACCTTTAAGGTTATTCAGCCCTTCAAGGGTCATGGGAACCATCATGGAGTTCCCAGTGGCCCGAATATACTGTGGTGGCTCTTTCAAGTTGTCCAGTATGCCCAGGGCGTCAGGGAAGTAAGCCGTCCGGATTTCTTCCACCATCTCGTCGTCCACCTCTTGTATTCTGGCCGGGTGAGTCCACTTGGTAATAATCTCCCGCGCCTTCCATTCCTGTGCCCGCGCTCGGGTTGCAACCCGACGCGCGCTTCCGAGGGGGAGTCTGCGCCATTCCACTTTCTCCCGCTCGGGCTTCCGGGGTTTCTTGCCCCTTCGCTTAGAGTCAGAGGGAGAAACGGCTCCCTCACTCTTCTCAAACTCAGAGGGAGTCCTCGCTCCCTCTCCTTCAATCTCCACTGTGTCTTCCCCCTCACCGGGTTCTTCGATAGTCAAAACAGAGAATGAATTGTTCGAAGTCGTTACAGGTGGGGGGGGTATATGAGAATCCGAGGGCACAGTCTTCACTCGGATTCTTGGGGAAAATCCTCCTTCCCAAGGTGTTCCTCCATCATTTCCGAGATCAAAGCTCGGAATTGTGGGTTGGTGGGTCCTCGGGTAGTGCAGTTACGGGCCATATGCCCGACTTCTCCGCACTGGTAGCATCGGGGAACCGGCTTCTTGCTGACCGTCCGGTCTATGTCCATAGGCGCGGGCCCTGCGTTAGGGGCCCCGCCAGTGGTGACCGGGGGCGGGACGACGGCCGCAGGGGGATTCGTTGGAGCGCGCTGCTCATTCCTGCGAAAGAAGTTCCCCGGGTTCTGGTTCTGTTGCACCTTAGGCACCATGACGGGACGATCGCGAAGCGCGCCATCCATAATGTGGAAGGCGCGACGCAACCCGTCGTGCTTGATGACCGCCACCTTCCAGTCGGCATAGGTGATCGGTAGTGCGGTTTGTCCGTAGACGGACTGCAGAACCGGCTTCAGGATCCCCTGCTTGAGGAGACGGATAAGCGTGGTTTCGTCGTAACCCGTGGTGTTGTTGTATGTGTCCAGGAGCGTGAAGTACTCCGTGGCCATTCCCGCACCCTGGCGCAGCTTCTCGATTTTAGCCTGCGCAATTTCCACCTGTGCCCCTCCTTTAAAGGCATCAATGAGGTTCTTCTCGAAGACCTCGTAACTCCGATACAGCGGGGTATCGGGGTCCCTCGGGTTGCGCATGGCCTGCACAACGTTGTTGGCCCATGCCGCTGCCGATCCTTCCTTCATGTAGGACAGGACGAAGGCGATCTTCGTGCTGTCCCGCTCGTACGTCAGGTTGTCCAGGAAGTGCAACCAGCACTCCGCCAGATAGGAGTCCACCAATTCGGAGTCTCCTTTAAACAGGGTAGGGGCGGTGACACGGGCCGTCTTCACCTGTTTAGTCTCCCTGGGCCCTCCCGTAGAGGCTCTTCCCAAGGCGGCGAGGGCATCGCGCAAGAGTTGTTGCGAATGGACGTTGTCCTCACGGAGCAGACGATTCTCTCCGCGCAGGTTCCCCAGTTCCTCCTGCATCACTCCGAATTGCCCTCCTGCGTGTGTTAGGGCCTGCAGCAGGACACTGTCCCTCTCCTCGCCGTTTAGGGCGCCAAAGCTCTCCATCGAGGGGAGCACGTATTCGGTGCTCATCGTGTTACGTCCAGTCGGGTACGCCGTGTAGAGACACTATTCTTTTGTCAGCACAGAGCAGATTCCGGGTTCTGAGGTGACGAGGGTGACTGAAGCACGAAGAGTTCCAATGAATAAGCCTGGAGTTTAGACTAGAATAGTGTAAAGTACAGGAGAATAACTACGGTTTATATACTCAAGTCCCTAGGGGTTTGTAAATTAAGGTACAGTGTCCAATGACAACGGACAAGATTAATGCGAAGTAAATGAAGGGGTATAGGAACGTAGAGGGGTGATCGGGAACCCGAAGGTCGGGAAACCGATCATAACCATTTGGGATCCTAAAACGGTATCCAAGTTCGATTGATCAGATAGTTGATCTGATCAATGATCGGGTTGTTCGGGTTGTTCGGGTTCTGGAAGTAAAATGAAAAGACGGTTCATGACACCGGGTTCAAGTTATATAGTCAAAATATATGACTTGACTTGAGTCAGCAGAGAATGCTATGTTCCAGACAAGGGTGTGCCGGGTCGAGAAGCCAAGACCTAGGGCAGGGAGGGTGGGTCAACCAGATGGCCGATAAAAAAAAAATGACCTCTTATAATTTTGCCCAAAACTCATCTAGAGGACATTCAATTATTGCTGTTTGCAGAATAGTTGGCGGTCACGCGTTTTGATCGAACAAACACCACTCGAACCATCCAACTCGCGCAGGCCATATCTCAATGAATACTACTCGGAACCTCATGAACCATAGGTGTTTTCGAACCGTCGTTTGGAGCTCTAGAGCGCCCCATGGTCAGTTCCGCGATCTGGTGACCTTCTAGTCGACCTCGTTGGCGGGACTGTTTCTGGAGTGCGTGAGCTGTAGAGATGGAGGTGGCCGGTATTTGGGTGGTCTAAGCGCTTGTTAGGGTTCCTATGGATTCCAGGAGGGCCGCCCCTAGTGTTCTGGGGTAATATGTTTCTTTCAATGTGAAATAAATGATGCAATTTATTCATAAATGCTTTTGTTCTCCGCACGGCTGCTCACTGTCTATACTCTGACATACAGATAGCCCCAGACTTCATTTTCAGACTTTCAGGGTACAACTAGCACATTTCATGCTATACACTGAGCATTTTCTACGTACAACAATGACAATTGAATAGAAAAACTGTGGGATCCCATTCTCGTTTACAAGCTGCGTGACAGCGCCGTGTGTCCATCTGGCATGTTATTACGTGGGGGAGGAAGCGTAGGATGGTCGTCTGCGGCAATATCACCATGACAGAGCTGAGAGGAAAGAAACTGCGAGCTGGTGACCTGAGTCTTGAGAGTACGAGATGGTGCCTAAAAATGGGTGTTTGACTTGAGCACATACCTCGAAAGTCGCGGGGTGCCCTCCTTGCCGTCCAAGAGACCGCTACCAAGCACTTAAACCACCTAAATACCGGCCGCCTCCAACACTGCAGCTCGTGCACTCCAGAAACAATCCCGCCAGCGAGGTCAACTAGAAGGTCACCAGATCGCGGAACTGACCACAGGGCGCTCTAGAGCTCCAAACGACAGTTCGAAAATACCTATGGTTCATGAGGTTCTGAGTAGTATTCATCGAGATATGGCCTGCGCGAGTTGGATGGTTCGAGTGGTGTTTGTTCAATCAAAACGCGTGACCGCCAACTATTTTGCAAATAGCAATAAGCTATAAAACACCTCCGTGCTCCCTCGAGCTTGTACAAAGCCCGAATCAAGTCTAAACAAAGCTGCATCACCCAGATCCGACCCTTTAGGAAGTGTTCCATCATCGAGTTGGCACTGCTTGGCAGCGGCAACTAGCAAATCATCGCTATTTTTGACCAAAGACATGGCTCATTCCGAGGTGACACTAATCGAGCTGCGGAGGGTCAGCCGGGCAAGAGGCGTCGCAGAGGGTGAGGAGACGGTATCGCGTACATTGCTATTGGAAATGTTGTGCCGATATTATCGAACCGTTTCCGGACATTCAAGTCGTCCAGAGCACAAGAGAACCCTTGAAGTCGACTTGGTACTAGTGATTTCGAGTTGCCGGAATAGTGTTATGGCTGAAAATGAGTGTTGAAAAGTCCCGTTCGTGCCGAACCAAGAAGCGGATCAAAAATTACCTTATTTGGACGTCACGTGGTAGGGTGGTTCAGAGCAAGGGGTTGCTAATTAAAATGATGGTAAGAGAGCCGGCAAGCAGCGGGTCACAAAGAGGATGATTAACAGTTGAAATTATGAGAATGTCTAGTGTATAGAGGATTTATCCACTGGATTTGCTGTGAAAATTGTTAACAATATAGTATAACATTTATGATGGCTTTGAACGTTGAAGTTCCCTGATCCTCAGTACATTCCAATTTCTGAATGACTTGGATGTGTATGTGATGTTTAACCATGTTGTCAGCATGTGGATGGTTGCCTCTTCCTTGCTCCTTCCTGTTGTTGTTGAAAATTGCTCCAAGCAGTCTCTGGGCCTCGTAGTGGGATGGTGTGTGAACCCCATCTTTCATACCTCTTTTATCCACATTGTTTTCCTTAGTGCTGCCTCAATGTGTATAAAGCCCCATGAAGTTCAATGCTCAACATCCTTCTTGAAGCTGTGAATAATGGGAACTGGGTAGTGTGGGTGAATGTGAGGTTTCTGAACGGTTCATTTTATTCTTTTTCTTTGCTGGCGGTTTTGATGTCACCCATTAGGTTCGATGTCATTGCCCAGGTGCACAGTATGTATTTGAGGATCCAGGAGTGAGAAATACAGAGAGAATACCACATGATAATTCTCACAAGAAAATGTAACAGACCTATATCCATGTCATTCACACAAGACTGTACCGTTTCGTAGACTTTTGCAACATTTTTGAGGACACGCAGAAACAGTAACAAAGTTGTCTGTCCAACGTTTACATGACTCGAAGCTTGATGCTGTTAACGTTGGTGCAGCGGTTACTATCATTGCCCCACCTTGACAAAAAGATTTTGAGAAAATCGTTGTTTAAGCATTTGGGCTCAGATTGTTCTTAAATTTTTACCAACTCAAGCCATAGGTGTGATTTCCTTGTCTGAATATTTTGAGGTTTGTTTGTGGCCCATAGAGGGACCTGTGAAGATGCTGGTGAGAGGTACATTTATTTGATACTTTTACCCATCTTTGCAAAAATGTTGTCATCGTTGCCGGACTGCTGAACATTCGGCAATTCAGATTGAAGAACAAGGAAGCTTTAAAGAATCCACAAAATGGATGAGATTTATTATGCTGTAGGTAGTATAAACTAATATAAAACCATAGTATTACTAGACTCGTTAAATCTAATGTAGATGGTGTAAGATGTCGCAGATGTCGTGGGAAGAGGTAGTGCAAATAGCGTGAAGGAGCATAAAGACTGTCGAGAAGTATAAGGTGTAACTAAAAACAAGACAGGGAAGGGTTGTACGGATGTGAACATAATAGTAATCAAATTGAGGAGGATTTCTGTAAGATTGAGGAAACGGAGGCAGGTGATGGTTGTAGGAAAGTGCATCGGTGGAGGTGTCCCTATATCAGAGAATGTGTACAGAGTGCTCAGAGGAAGGAGCAGTGGCAGGTGGTATGATTGCAAAGACGGACTTGAGCTGCTGGCAACACTTTGAATGTCTCCTTGGGACTGCTGCAGCTGCTTGGCATTGTCATTGGATGAGAATCCGGCAGCAGCGTGATGACACCCATCATGCCACAAGTTACAACTCACCATGGGGTTTGTTGTGCCTGAGAACATCCCTCCTTCTTCTGCATCTGCACCCTTCCTCACTTCACCCTTCCTCGTGCCATGGACACCATGGAAAGAAAATAGATTCTCAGAGACAGGATATCATTGAAAGTGGGCACATGCACATACCAACCCAGGATCATATTTCCAGCCTTGTTCCAGCTCACCAAGTCACATATCACCACTCCAGCCACTGGCCAAGTCAAGAACCAGAGAAAAGTGGATAAAACTGAGCTGAGGATGGCCAGTTTTGGATAAGTAGTTAGCGATGGAATCTGAGGAGGGTAGTCAACAATGCACATTGGAGCCTAATTTTGGTCTGCCCACAACAATTTTGGGCGGAGGGTTCCTAATTGGTCTGCTGGTTAGTTTCCCCTGAATCCCATGGCCGAAAGCGCAAAAGAAGAGCGGAGTGGTGCCTTGAGTACTCCAGGAGTCCAAGCACAGAAGGTAAGGGGCAGGAGTGTCATAGACAAGCTGAACAATGCCGACTTGGTGGTGGATGGCAGACCACCATGTTATCTGAGTCCCGAGAAGTACCAAGCTTGTTTTGAAATTCTGAGTACATAGAAAGCTTCCATATTCTTTCTTACATCCCCTATATTATTTACATGATTTTAGAGGATGTGGATATGAAGCTTCAAACAGCCGTGGCATGGCTGGAGCTGAAGCAGTGTTAGTTTGCTGTATTTTATTTGGTTCATAGCTCCAAATGGTAATGAATGCAAGTCATGTGCCGCCAAAGGCGGACATTCTCGGTCCTCCCCCCTCAGACTCCCCCCAAATAGGCACATACAGAACAAGTTCTGTTTGTGAAAAACGGCCCTAGGTATTTTTTTTTCGTTTAAGAATCCCCTTGGTTCCGGATGGTTTTAATGATTCCATTACCTTGCGGAACTCCGACATTCAAATACAGTGCGTGGAACATACGTAACTCACTGAAACACGCCCCTGGTGAGTATTCGAGTATCTATGGCCGAAAATATGTTATTGCCTTTCGCAGTTATTGACCTATCGGAATTCGCTGTTGTCGACCCACCCCATGTTTTTGGCTGCGGATCTACCCCCACTTTGGTCTTTCATCTTATTGATCGGACGCGCACCGGTTATGGATTGAGCCATATTGAGGTTGTTGATCCAACCTCATCCGGTTATCGATCCAACCCAACTTTCGCGAAAATGGATGTGACCCAACTTTTTGTGTATTGATCTGACTTCCGCGGATTATGTACTGGCCATACTCTGGACAACCAAATGTACCACTTATTGGATGGGCCCAGTTATTGAATCAAGACCACTTTGACTTACTGAACGAAGCACACTTTCCGACGTCGATGTTATTGACCTGACCACACTTTCAAGTCAGCCAAGCAATTGAAACAACAACACTTTTCGGTTGCTTCGATTATTGACCTGACCACACTTTCATACATCGAAGCTATCGATCCACCCACACTTTGAGTGAGTTGCGTTATTGAACTGACCCCACTTTCTGAACGTCCCAGTTATTGAACCGACCACACTTTTAACCAGATCACGTGAAATGTCCCAAAAGCAGTAATTTCTGATTTACGGTCCATCTCAGATCGACATGGGCAACAACGACGGGGACCGGAAGAAAAAGAAGAAAAGCAAGCACAAGGACGACAATCCTAGTGGCCCTCAGGCGATTCGTTCCTACAAAGTTACCGAGGAGCCCGATGGCACCTTGGTCTGCAATTGTCCGGAATTCCGGGCGACTGGCAAAGTTTGTACTGAGATTTTGGCGGTACGTCTCAGCATAGAGTTTGGGCCACCTGGGCCTTACTTTGGTTTGGACTCATACTCTCTTTTATTTGCCGTCCTCGCTCACCAGTTTCACTTAGCTGTGGCGGACAAATCCCATCTTCATGAACCCGCCGCCAAAGGAAAAAAGAAACCTGCCAAAGTTACCTGGGGAAAGGCTAGAGGGTCAGGTAAACGGGGCCAGCATCCCTTAGCAGATCATAGAGTTGAGAGGGACTACGAGGATTTTTTGGGACGTCTGGACAAGGGATGGGCTCCATTTGACTCTGACTCAGAAGAATTTACCGATCCTGACCTTGAAACTCAACCCAAGAAGAAATCCGGGGAGCCCAAAAACCTACACACAATCGTGGTAGGCCATTTTAATTGATCCACGCTGATGATTAATGTGTATGCAGTGAGTGCGGGACGCCCGGTTGTGTCTACACCTCTTCACCCCGGGAGAAGCTCTGTCTCTCCTACCAAATTCAATCATAAACCTGGTCCTAAAGGAAAGGCGAAGAATTCGCTGTTGCCTGCCCTTCCCGCTGCCTCCCGAATGTCTGCATTAAAGTTCACCAATGATTCTGATGACTCGTATGATGAGGCAAGTAAAACAAATTTGTCTTTGTCTTTACCAGTACCCTCAAACCGATTTTTTCTAGTTTACAGTCCCAGAATCACACAAACCTCCGCCTGCCGGTAATTTCACTGACAACCAAAAAGAGGGTTTCGTCGCGGTTTGTCACTGGTTCTACCTTGTAATGCTGGATCGACTGACTTTTTTCAGGGCGTGAATTTCACTCCAGAGGAGCTCGATCTGGCCGGCTTGGATCAAAAACGCTGGAACTCAGTCAACTACACTCTCTGCCACGACGAGGCAATTGAGATGGCTGATCTTGTGGAAGCAACTTCCTTGACCATTGGGTCAGCCATCCTCGTTCTTGGCCCCTCATTGGACCATGAAGCAGAGCAGCTTCAGGGCATTGACTGGTTGACCTCGGATGCAGAACCTATTGATCATACCGGAGCGGTAAGCCAAACTCACCATTTTTTATATCATCATACAACTGAGCTGTTCCAAAGCCTGCTTTTCCTCACCAGTCCGTCCTCAAGAACACCTGGCTTCACAGCCAATCCACCAGTCTCAAGAAAATACTTGCATTCCGCTACGATCCTGCTCATGTCCATTGGCTGCTATTCGAAATTGATCTGAGCACCGAAGAGATGATTTGCTATGAGCCGCTTAGCCAGCATGGCGAGGCTCTGGATATGGCCGGTCTTGTGCTAATTGCAAAATTCTTCAAGCCAGGGCGGGCTGGGAACAAGCCGGTATTTAGCTTTCAATCTGTTTCCGTTACCCCTTTTCCCACTCCATAACTCTAGCAACTGGACAGTATTCCATTCTCGTACAAGGTAAAATGCCTTGATATACAGCCGGACGGGGTGTCGTGTGGTTTCTGGATGGCCACAACCGCATTCCTGATCATTTGCGGCATCCCCATTACAAAGCCTATTGTAACGATCCTCAGAGCACTGAAACCGGTGAACATCAAGGAGCATTGGAAATGGATGCTGACCGCTTTCCGGGTCGAAGAGCAAGGACTGGGTCGTCGAAGCCGCCAACAATTTCCTACAGGCCTTTTGGGCACGGCTTTAGTGAGGACAAGTGGCGCTGTGTAAGTTATCCTCGTTACGACTGCGGTACCACAACTCATTTGAGTTTGTTCAGGTGGCTCGGCGGCCCGAATGGATCTCGCGATTCAATCCAGAGATATTTCAACAGGACATGGACCAACACATTCGTGATGTTTGTAGTCTGTTGTTTTGCCGAATTTCACTCATTTGTTCCCAGCCCGATGATCCCGCAAACCACAGTACCAACATGCTCTCAGAAAAGGAGGTTCAATCAGCAGCGCAGGAGGCAAGTTGCACCTTCCTGGAACCCGAATACATCTGACGGCCATCTCCAGCTGGAACTTTTGATCCAGGATTTGGACAAGGAAAGCCGATCTCTCACCTTTGGCCATGAATCTCTACGTGCTGAAGATCTTCGCCGCTTCATGGATGGGTGGGCCAATGACGAGGTCATCAATATGTTTGTGTCGGTCCTTGACCACTCACACCAGCCCGCCGTCCACCCCACTTTGCTTCTGCCTTTGGTGTCGGCCTACCTTCCTGCAACGTCAAGATCATGAGCACGTTCTTTTATCCCAAGCTCTGCAAAGTACTGCAAGCCCGCCAAGACGCAGATGGATCTGCTCAGACCATTGAACGAGAGCTCGTTCGCTGGTTTAAAACAGTAAGCTTCGTCTACTATTGAGTACGGTTGTCATTCATTGTCGCAGGCCGACTTCAATGTGCTCAAGACTTTCTTGATTCCCGTCAATGAACCTCGGAATGTGCATTGGCTACTTCTCGGGATCAACTTTGAGTCCAAGACCATATCCGTGTACGATAGCTGGCCCACTGCTCGCGGTACCTCCGACGAAGATGTTTCTGGTCATCTTCAGCCAGTTGGCGTGAGTTTTCTTCAGTGTATACTCTGACTGAGCTAATTCTCGCATTAAAGCTCTCAGTTCTTGCCGCACAAATCATTTCCAGCGCCTCGCAAGGGAAGCTCAACTTTGCCGGTCAAGAGTGGGATACACGCAGGGTATGCCACAATATGACCTTTGCTTACCGGGCTTCACAATATTCTCGTAGGTCCTAGTTCCGAGTCAGAACAACAGCAATGACTGCGGGTTTTTTGTGATAATGTTCATCTTGCACCTTGTGCACTGGGGCGCACTGAATCCCCCAGATTGTCCACCCGTCCTTACTTTCTCTGCCAAAAACATGCACAAGATGCGCATAATTCTGGCCTCGGCTATTGTGGCGTGGTGCGGGAGCCGGAACTCACGCAATATCGAGAATCTCTCGCAAAACAGCATGTGAGTCGGCACCACATACCTCTGCATTCTCTTACTGTCAACGCCTCAGAGAGCAAGCCACCAGGCTTCAATCACCAGCTCCGAGTGACAAGAACCATATCTCGGACATGGCCACCGATGAGAAAGGACCAGCGTGAGCTCTATCTACCTCCGTCAATATTACAATAATTTTGAAGCATGAGTAGCCTACGGACCGAATCTTTGATCCAACAAGAAGCACAGGTCCAAACCGACTGCGGCCGCGGGCACGCTGTCTGTCGATGAGTACGCTTTTTGAAAACTACATGGCTTTATGCTCAGAATCAGTAGAACCAGGAATTCATATAGCCCCGTTCCGTCTAGCGTAGATGGCGAGGACTTTCTGTCGGAACTGGAGGAAGAAGAGCCGGACGCGCAGACGGACATCTATGGCGACGGGGAGAATGAGGAGGACGTCTCTTCTTCACTTACATCTCTTGTACCTACGCCTCCTCCTCCTCCACCCCAACGTCGGCGAGGAAAAGCGCGTCTGGGACCGCCTCCTCCTCCAGCCCAACGTCGCCGAGGAGAAGCGCGTCCAGGACGCCCAAAGACGGTGTCGAACTGAGCAGAGGTAGACATATAGTAGTGAACACCAGTTTTGAATGTCATATTCCGGGCTTGATATTTTTTGACCTGACACCTGAGTACCAAATATTGTCAGTGAAATGCCCTCAGATTAACTGTACGTATGTTACAAGGTTACAAACTAAGCCCGGCGCAATTTCTTCTTGGGTGGGGATGGTTCTTCTTCACTCTCCGTAAGGTCGCTGAAGTCCGCCACGTCGCCTACATCCCAAACATCCACCCTAGCCCTCCCCGTGAAATTCTTCACCCTCAAATCCTTCCAGCGGGTGAATTTTTGCAAAGCAAGCTTCCAGCGCGTCTTCCGGTCCTCCTCCCGCTGCGCGATGTCCTTGAGTGTGGCAGAGGCCTGCCATTGGAGGTCAGACTGGTGGCCGTTTGCGACCCATCGAAAGAGGGAGCCGGCAGAGTATTGTATGAGCGAGTATCGCTCTTCGTCCTCCTGGATGGGGGTGTTGGAGTGTGTCACCACGGCGGACGGGATGAGGGCGCTGCAGCCGGGGGGGAACCGATGATCAGGTCGAAGTCCCAGCATACGAGGTGCCCTCCCTTGTCAGCGTCAAAAGCACCTAATGCACCGATCAGGCACATCCCGTCCGCCTTGTTACCGCCGTCGGTGTGGGGGGGAGACACAGAGATGGGGCCGAGATTTGCGGTGACGGCGGTAAACGGGCTGCGCGCAAAGGTGCGGTGCAAGTGCGGGTTCTTTTGGAGCAGCACCTGCTTCGTGTGGTGGTAGTCTGAGAAGATGTGGAAGCAGGTGGCTTGGAAAACGGCTAAAGAAATTGAGCGGAGGCTAGCGCTGAGGTGACACACTTACGGACGGGGTAAGTGGCGAAGCGCTTGATGCTGTCGTCTGCGAGCAGCTCGCCCATCGCGGTCTGGTTTCCCTTCGAGGCCTGCTTGATGTTACCGACCGTCTGCCGTCCCCCGCCAAACGCATAGCCAGCTTTCTCGGTGGGAAAATTTCCCCGGCGGTGGTTGCAAGCACGTGCAGGAAAGCTCATCTTGTCTCGCGCCGCTCGCATCGCAGCGGTAGCGGCCTCGACCACGGGCGCCCATTGGTCGGGGGAGACAGGAGGGGGTACCAGTATCCCAATGATGTGCCCCTTGCGATCAAGGATAAGGTGGCATTTGCTGGGCGGGAGGTCAGAAAAAAATTATTGCGGGAAGAGGGAGGCACTTACTCTCCTTTCCAATCGACATACCGCATATGCCGCTTTAAAAATTCGGGGTCGTTGGCGTGCGCGAGCAAAGGGTGCGGGAGAGGTGTGGCTAAGCCCGTCCAGCGCTGTTTAGTAGCGCGGAAGCCGTCCGCGGAGAAACGGGTCTCAACGGGGACAGAATCAGCCGCCTTTTGCAATACTCGAGGTGTGGGGAGCGGCGGCTCGAGGGAGGACAGACTGGCGACGACGTCAGCCCTCCGTTTGGCACGCTCGCGCTGTCTCTTCTTATCCTTCTTGTCTTTCTTCTTATCCTTCTTCTGGGCAGTGCCGGTGAGTGCAGGAGGGGCGGTGTCTGGTACGGCTGGGCGCACAGTCTGTGCTGGCAAGGGCGGAGTGGCAACGGTGGCCTCCTCGACGTCGAGGTCTTCGTCGTCGTCGCAGATGTCGCTGGCTTCGCGCGCCATTCTCGCTTGGTTCTCAAGCTCCAGAGCGGCCTCGAGATCGTATTCTGCACATATGATGGGGTCGCCCAGGTCAAAATCTGTGCACAAAAGGTCAGTGTTGAGTAGTAAGAGGAGAAAAGAGATAGAATAGTAAAGTGAATGAGGTAGAATAAAGGGAATGAGAAAACAGCAGTTTGCCACCCTGCTCTAATGTAGGAGTGAGGCGGCAAACCGATGTTTTCCCATACCCGTGCTGCCGCTCTGCTCCATGGTGAGAGTCAAGCGGCAACAAAGAGAAAGAGAGAAACAAGAAGAAAACAGAGGAAACGGCTGATCTGCATACCTTTGAGCGCGTCCATGGAGGTCGTGTTGTGTTGTCGAGATGTGGAGTTTGCGGTAAACGGAAAGCGCGTTCAGTCATGTGCAAAGTGACTGAGCGTGTTGTCACAATGGGAGCCGATGCAGCAGGAGGAATTTCAAGGCAAGACGCCGTTCTTTTCGGGAAACACCACTCCATCTTGCTCTCTACTCACCACACCAAAATCCTCCCAGTTGTGTCGAAGGGGTGCCGCTCGGGGAGTCTGTGAGCACGAAACGGCTCACCTTGGCGCAGTTCATGCTGATACTTGTAGCAGCGTCAGCTACTCGAACAGCGCGCGTGGTCTCGGCGTACTCCGTCCTCTACAAGCTTACACCCCGACGCACTCTCGCGTCTGTTCCAGTGCTCCCGTGCTCTATCACTAGTCTCGAAGGATTCGCGTATAATCTCGGCTCCATTCAAGCTCCAGTCCATTGCGCTCGTCGGCGCTAAACCCATCCTGCGGTTCCTCTGTATTCTGGAAACCACCAAGGAGAGTCTGCGCAACGTGCAGTCTCTCTTCATCGGCTGCCCGAACTTGCGTCTGGTCTCAAGGTCATGCTCTCGTCTAGATCTTGCGGACGAGCACTCGCGGGGCCTGGCGTTTACGGACCGCCTATTCCCTGGGTTGGGAAGCACCCCGCACGCCCACACGGTCGAGATTAATACCGATGCTATCCAGCAAGCAGTCGTCCGGATTCTCGGACGCACTGCCGGTACTCTACGTGTTCTCCATACGCACCTTACCTTCCTGGAACGACAGGCTGCGCTCATCGAGTGGGAGGAGGTGGACGAGTTCAGGGAGAAGTGGGAAACGAACAATTGACGTAGGTCTGAGAGCGCTTTTATTGAAGTTGGACTGACGGGAGAAAAGGCGATTTATCGCATCTCGTTCCTTCCCTTGTTCAAGTCGGGAAAGGTCCACCTCACAACCACCTTCTGCGCCCAATTCAATTCACTCCAGATTTGACTCCTCTGTTTCCACTGTGTTCATAGACGCGCCCGACCTCCTCGACGTGCGACACTATGATCGGAAGCTGGCGCACTGTGTCTGCGAATGTCTGCAGGTATTCGGAATTGGCTGTGCCCCGGACCGTTCGGCGTCACAGATACTTGACGATGCGCCGGTGTGCGTCGGCGTGGGCGGCCGCGTTGAGTGTGTTCGACTCGTTTCCGGGGTGGAAACGTGCGCTCACTATGGTATACGCTCTGTAAACGTGGAATGGAGAGGTCAGCGTGACGCCGTGCTCCGCTAGATATACAACGAGAGCGAGGAGACACATCCGGTGGCGTCTTTGAAATATTGGTTCGTGCGGATATCGAGAACGAGGACGCTTGCAGCCTCAATAATCGAGCGGATGGACTAGGAGGATTCAAATGGGTCTAAATAATGTAAATATCTGGTGTTCTGGCGTGTCTGTATAGTATTTAGTTCTGTTTGTAATAATATTTGTATTCACGGCTGCTTGTATCTTGCTTCTGAAGGAACGGTGATATCCATTCACGTCGCCCGAAGGCGTTAATCCTGCGGTAACGAATCGGTTGAGCTGGAGCAGACGCACGGGATGAAATGTAGACAATACACCATAGACAGTGAGTGTCCTGGAAAACTAGGGTGGGCACGGCGCTGCCAGGCGCTTCAGCCGCGCGAGCTCCGCGTCGGAGAGCGGGGTGTCGGATGAGCGGAGTTGGAGGACGACGGACTTGAGAACGGAGATGCGGGCCTCGGATCTGTTACGCTCTGTGGTGGTGCTCTTTCGCTTGAAGTAATAGAAGAAGGAGGCCTGCGCGAGGAGCATAGCATTGAACACCGCGCGGCGGTTGCCGGAGAAGGGCATGAAAATATAATAAATAATATTACTACTGCCCCCGTACCACCTTCGGGAGCTGGGCAACATTCCAAGCTCGACGCCCGTCACTACGCTGGGTTTCCTGAATGGCATTTGAGCTGCTCCAGACCCGATAGGCCTCGGACGCCATGTCCAAGGCGTCATGGTTAACTCGCTTAGTAGCAGGCCAAGCCTGATAGTACTGAAACCACTCATTTGCCAAAATGAGCACCAAACGATAGGCTCTGAACACCGGCATGAGATTCATCCATCGGTGAATTTGTATGCTTACGACTTGTTGGTACGATTGCCCAGGAAGATTTGGTTGAACGTCTTGAAGCCCCGCTCCGTCCAATTGTTCGTGGATAACATGCCGTCTCGATTGCTACCCTCTGGTAGGCCCATGTCGGTCCAGAGATCTAGAAAGAAGTGAGTAAAGCAGGATGGTCAGTGACGGATACTTACCACGCCACTCTTCACACAGCCAGTTAGCCTCAAAATAGTCCCACAATGTTTCGGCGCTGGTTGGGGATCCATCTGCGATGACATCGAGACGTCGCCGGAATCTGGTTGTGTATGCTGGCCAGCGGCTGATGTGGCGGCAGCGTTGAAGCTCGTGAACAGCCTGGAGAAGCTGGTGCTTTCGGACAAGGGAAAGGACAGGCCGAGGCTGGCGTTCTCCATCGGGTGCATTATCTCGCTGCCATCGGAGGATAGCCTCCAGAGATATTAGAAACAGCGTGATATTGGTGTAGAGAAACTGAGACCAACCTGCATGACATGGAATTGACAAATTTGAATGCGAATGTCCGGAAAAACTGGGCAAAGTCAGCGTCAGCGTCAGACTTTGTCTGAGGTCATACAACCGCTGACCTTCCTGAATAGCTGCTTTAGACGACCTCGATTTGTCAATCATAAAGAAAGCCGGTATCCAGCCATATTTCACGATGAGAGCAGCCTGCGCTAGCAGTTCGTCCTTTTGGCTCTCCAATCCTGCGGTGACTGGAACAACGCCTTGAAGAAATATTAATTACGTGGAAAGTGGTATACTTGACGCACCATTAATGAGATCTCGAGCCATCTTTTCAACGAGACGTTTGGTTTGGCGGAGAAATTCGGCTTGCGCAGGGACCTTGATACCTGCAGACAGGTAAGCAAAACCTGAGAAGGGATGAGATGAGATGAGAACCGAAAGGGAAGTAAACACGTACCAGGGACCATTCGAGAATCTTCATCAACCGTGATCATAATAGTGAGCGGGGCACGGTTTTCATTCATATTTCGGTACGTGGTGTCATGTCCGACGCCTCGTCGCTGGGAATGGAGAATCATTACCTGAGTTCCATATGGATGGTGAATTCCGGTAGCAAATTCACTCGGCGGGTCGGTATCGTAATTCGGCGGGGTGTAACTGGAGGGAGTTGTCAATGGAAGGAGAGTAGACCAGTCAAACGAACGCACGAGAAAATCTTGTCAGGATTGAGGTCCGCAAAGACGCCGATGCTCAGAAGCGGATCAGAGAGGACACGATCTTTCCTACGCATGTAGTTCACAACATGGTCAACTTGCACTGAGGTCGGCCGTCGGTACACCGGAGTTTTGTTGGTGGCAAAAGTGGCCAGCAAACCTGGGCAGAGAGAAATAAGTAAATAATGGAGAGACAGAATGAAGGGTGCACTGACGCCGTTTGATACTAGATGGAGGCAGATTGAAAAGGCTCGCCATTTCAAGCATACACTGGCGAATGTAATGAGAGGTGTCCAGGTATTTTTCGTGCGCCGCTGGATGAGTATGGCGTTGGAAAAAATGCATCTCGTTGAGATTGTCAGAGTAGACTTCCGCCTAATACGGAGAAAAATATTCAGCCAGATATGGTAGAGAGCATGAGATAAACTTACATGCAGAACGACCTTGCACTTAAATCGACGTAAACCCTTGGTTTTCGTCTTCTGTACTGCCCCCGAGTTCAGCTGTCGGTTGAGGGAGGCCATGTTGTTGCTCGAAGGGTCAATTTCGGTATCTGAGGGGTCATCATTGTCTGCGTCTTCTCCAGCATCTGAAACATCGCCATCTTCCACTTCCACATATCCCTTCTCAGCCATGTCATCGAAGGCAACATCTGAGTCGGTTCCAGAGTCCGAGTTTGAGTCCGAGTCCGAGTGCAGGGGATCATCGTTGGACATGGCATTACCGTGGCGACAATGTCCTGTACACTTGTATTTCGCACGAAAAACGGGAACGCGCTTGTTTTTGAGGGCACCTGGGGGACGGTGGTTGGGTGTGTTCCAACAGAACATGACGGGCCGTGCGCGAATGTCTTTGGGCCGGTCAAAAGGGTTGCCGGCATGAACCATATCCACACTGTCCGCAAGGCTGTAGTGTTGCGGAGAAAAATCGTTTGGCTAATAGCGAAAAAGAATTAGATGCTGCATGACATGAGAAAAGTGCAAATACCCATCGTTCGAAAGACTGATATGCCTCGAACGTCGGTGTGTGCCCCGAAGATGCCCAGCCCTTGTCTCGTGGATGTTTGAGACTGTTCAGAGCCATTCGAGGCTTGTTGGATCGTCCAGACTTGGATTCGGCGGCGGTGGTCACCCTTGTAGGGGACGCTTGGAGGTGAACAGGAAGGCCGGTGCTGAAACTGAGAAGCTTGCTGGTGAACGGGGAATAGGCGGCGCCGGCATAGCTCTTCTTGGACTTTCGTGGGGGAGTGTGGGGTGCAAGGCCAGAGAGCTGGGCAGGGGGGGCTTTGTCTCCCCGCTTCCCTCGGTTGTCACGTGCTGGCCGGCCAGGCTTTGGTACGCTTGGCTGGGGGCTCGAAGATGAGAGAGGGAGGGCAGAGAAACAAACGGCTCGTACCGGCTGGGGGCCCAAAGCTCGTGGAAAAAAAATCGTCTTCAGAGTCCGTCACTTCCTGTAATTGCGATGAGACCAAGCAAAAACTGTGGTGCAGCACAAACCTCGACTTTAGCTTTATGTCTCTGAGGAGGCTAATAAAGGTGTGTAAAGGTGTGAAAGAGGCTGAGGTAAAGGAGAGAACTTACGGTAGAGGGCATGGACTCTAGTTGCTCTTTTTTCTTGTGTCTCCCGGGAGAATGCGGCTGGAGCCGTGATTAATATTTCAGGGGCCAACCTTGAACAGCATCTTACCTCGGGACTGAGGGAAGGCTGGCGTTGGGACGACATACTGCACCAGACAAGACGGAAAAATACAGCCGTGTGACTCAGAGTCAGCTGTAGTATTGAAAGGACCAATTGGAAATCCGTTTGAGACCTTGACGCCCTTGACGACTTACCGGCGAGACATGACATCAGAGGCATGACCTAGAAAAAGCTGGGTTTGTTCCATAACTCGCGGTTCACAAAAGTAAGGTCGTTTCAACAAGCTGATTGATTGATATAAAAGTGATGTGTGTTCAATAAGTTGAAATGCGGTTGGGTTGATAAGCTGGCCAAGAAAGTGTAGGCAGTTCGACAAGTTGGTAACTGAGAAAGTGTAGCCAGTTCGATAAGTTGGTAACCGAGAAAGTGTATCCAGTTCAATAGCGCGGCCAACACAAAAATGTTGCCGTCTCAATATTGTCAAGGTTGAAAAAGGGAGGTTGTTCCATACCTCTGCTACTCAGATAAATGGTGTTAGATGAGACTCCACGTACATGCGAAAAGTCGTGTTGAGTCGATAACCTGTTATGTGTAAAGTGTTGGCGGTTCAACAGCCGAGTACTCGGAAAAGTGTAGCTGGTTCAATAACGTGACCGCGCAAAAAGAAGGGTTGGTTCAATAACGGCGGAGTGGGCGGTCAATAAGCAAAGTCAGCCGGGTCAATATGTCAAAGATGGGTTCCGTCCATAGCCGAAAAAGTCGTGTCAAGTCAATAACGAAGCAATGCCGGATCCATAAGTACATGAATGCTGGATCGGCATTGAAAAAGTTCGGCCAGATCAATAACTACCCGCGCGCTACCTCAATAACTTCGAACTCCGCCTAAGTCAATAACCTCAAAAGGCAATAACATGTTTTGCATCTATGGCCTTGATGTCGCGTCAACTGTACTCTAGATGCGTACACGTGACCGCGTTACAGGCAAACATTTTTAAACATGTTCTCCGACTCAGTGAAACTTTCCTACTAGCTCAGTGGCATTTATTGGGTCTGTATATGGACTGGTAGTCCGACCCATTGAGACTATGGGTTTGGGCCATTTTTCTACGCACGATGTTGAATCGATGTTGAACCAATTAAATCAATCGTCCGGGGCTAAAAAATTTACAAACTGCGACATAGTCTTACATACAGCGATATTTTGCTACGTATTCCGGTCAGTATAGGTAGCGGAAACCTTTCCTTCTCTCCATCGCTTGCTCGAAAGTAATTCCTTCCAGAATCGCTGCCTCTCTTACGCGAACTTCGTCCGCACCTTGGATCGCAACCCGCTCATCTTCATCCAGCTGTTTGTTCTTGCGCACAAGGTGTTGGCGGATTCCTGGAGGCTGTCGTTCAGTCCCTAAAAATGAGAACAGAGGATTGAACTTGCCGAATGCCATAACCGAAGTCAAAGCCAGAGAGCAAAGGGAGATGATCATGGATTGGTGGTATGCCGGACCCCAGGCGGATTTCCAAGTATATGAGCCCATCCTACCAGGGAGTCAATGGTGAAACAAAACCGTGCACTAAAGGGCATACAGATTTCCTAGGTTGCCGATTCCATTCACAACACCCATGGCAGCAGCTCGTTTTCTGTTCAAGGAGAAATATTGAAACACTGCTGATAAAACAACAACAAAGTCATACGCTGGTGGTCGTGGGATGACATTCGAGACCCAGACAAGCGTCATGCTAAAGCCTAAACCACCGAGTGAGTGCCGAGTTAAACTGACTTCTAGATGATCCCCACCAGCATAGCCGATAGCCATGAGGAACATTGAAACGTATCGTCCGCCAACAGAATCAGTGGTGATTCCGATGATAAATCCCAGCATAACAGCCCACCACCAGCCAGCAATGTGGAAGAATCGTTCTCCAGTTTTGTCTAAATGAAATCAGTATCGGAGGCTTGAAGCCGCAAATGAGGAAAGCCTACCCAAGTGCCAGGCATTGACGCATGTGACAACCGAGGCAACAAGCCATGGAGGTCTTTGAAGCATATGAGATATGAGCAGAATCGAGAATATGCGAAGCTTACGCCGCGAGAAGTAGGCTGATTGTGGTATTAAAACCAAGAGTTGAAGTAAGGCTACAGTCCGGTTGTCAGTAACACGCAGTGCACATCAAGGATATCAAGACGAACGTTGGGACTGTGAAAGCGAACTGTCAGCCAATGGTGAAAGAACCAGAGACCACGTCTTACAGAAACTGATGAAGCTCAACCCTAGAAGCTGCGCGGCATTCATGATTGAAAACACCCAGATCAAGGGGTCTGTTAAGGCCATTTTGAGGCCAGCGAGGGGCCTTAAACAAAGTTGGTTCTCAGAAAGCCAAGTGAAAATGGAGGCCTACGTGTCGTGCTCATTATCTTGGTCTGCCTCGCCGGCGTCATCCGCAAGACGGGCCTGAGCGAGACGACGCTCATCCCCGACGATCCACCCCGTGTTGTAGGGCTGTGGGCCAAAGAGATATGTGAGTCCACAGACAATTGAAAAAGGCCGAATTCCGACGTAGTCTGGAAGTGCCCATCTAAAAGGTGTTTGCTATTAATACCGGAAGTGTTATGTTCAGCGGGGGCACGAACATCGTAAAAATTCCAACAGTAATCGTAATGGCTCCCTGTTGAAGTCATTAGCGGCCTGGAACTTGATAGCTAGGTATCCTCACCTCGATAAAGAACAGCCTAGAATTATTGTCAACATACTATAATATGAATGCACAAGAAATATTACCATCGCCAGGCTCGAATTCCCCGCTTTCCTTCCATATTTGCGAGGATTCCGGCAGCAATGAGCTGTGGATTGTTAAGCAAATTAAATCTAACTCCTTGCCGGAATCTTACAGCGCCGAACGCGTTGGAGAGCAGGAGGCCAGTGTATAATATCGCCGAGCGGAAAGCCAATTCCTACATCGTCGGTCAGGTTTGACGTTCAGTGATGAACCCGCTCGTACCTTCTTGGTGTACCAGCGTGATAACAGGTACATGGCTTCGAATGATGTGAGGATTTATAGATTCGGGTGCGATATCCTCGTTTACCTCCGGGATAGAATGCCGCCTCAACAACTTCTTATCAGAAGCGCCTTACTAGACTTCACGCAACATATACGTACCTCAGGTAAACCGATGAAAATACGACAAGCTATGATTCCGCCGTAGTCTTTTGTGACCTGCAGCCTGTTGAACTTGTGTTGAAAATTGAACTTTCACTCGGTGACTTACACCCGTGAGCAAACTGGTAAGGCCCCACGCCATGACACATAATCCTAGCCGCGTTTAGCTCATTATCAATTGAGTGAAGAAGCGGGTACCTATGTACCACGACGGCCTGATTTTTCTTTTAGCTCATTATCGATCGGGGGAACAGGTATGGTTGCACCTTGTAATCCAATTGAGGATCTGAAATAACGAGGGCATTTAGGACTAATTAATGATAGCAGAGTTGCGCATACCATGTTCGACGGGATTTGAGCAGGGCAGTAGGAAACGAAGAGGATTGAAAGGACCACATTGTATTGGAGATCTAGAATTCGTTGAAGAAATGGAATGGATTGTTTCGGTGTGTCAGTACCGGAGAGCCCCAGATCCTGCTCCAAACCCTTCAACCGAGCGGTAGTGATTCCGTTCCTCTAGACATTCAATCACTTTTGAGGGGCAGAGATCAAAAGAACTCGACTCACGTCGATGTAGTTCATGATGTATATCAAGAATATTGTGGGAAGCAGCCTGGAGTCCAGTTTGCGAACAAGCTTCCGTTCAGCCAGTATTCGCTCCGGGGTTCCGATGTCAGGCAGTCCATTGAGGTCGGCACGAGAGGTGTCGGCCACAGCTTTCTTCTCTACCATAACTTCATCTTTCTTCTCGTTAACGCTCTCTTTCGACATTGCTGGAGGAGCGACGTGGGCGGTAGAGAATGGTGAGATGTGGGGCGTATTGCGGGTTTTAGTACCTTTAAACTGTACTTAGTGACACGCTTCTCTTCTCATGGTTTGCGGGGTCCCGCATGACCAGAGTAGCACTGAATGAGAAAATAGGACTCACGCAACTTGCACGTGTGTGATCTTTGAATGGCATTGAACCGTATTTGAACGGAGAACGACATCCGTTCCTAGATCTGGGTCAGGTGAGTGGGTAGAATTTTGTGTATGCCATTCAATTCAGGGATAACTCACTCACAAAGTGGGTTAATGTGAGAGTTCAAGATGACTGCAGCTCAACCAAGCCTTGAGGGATGTCGTCGAGTTAGTGTCAAGTCAGTTAGAAAAACGCAGTTAGCAATTTCCAATAGCGCTATTCGTGATATCGGAGACGGATGGGCGCAGCAGATGCATTGCTCATTGCTATCGGCGGAGCGGGAAGAGAAATAGCAGCGGAGAAAGCCGACCACTGCGGTGACTGGTGAAATGGAAGAGACTGAATGAGACGGGAGAAGATCATGAGAACTTCAGCCGACCGGAAAATTCAGGTCTTTGCTTCATTGCCGGGCGGAGTAGGTCAATCCTCAGAGGATTAGAACAATAACTTAAAGTATCGAGTTGACTCCCGATCGCTCCAGCTGAACACAATTAAGGTTGGGTACGAGAAAAAATCAAGCTAGTCCACCCACATGCCAACAACTAGTCCCTTGCAAAATCGAGCGGAACCATTGCTTCGCCGTCGTTTAGTTGCCAGCTTCTTCCAATGCATATATTCTTGTGTTACAAGTGCTAGTTGTCGTTCAGTTGTCACTTGTCTTCTCTTCAATACTCTGGTGTAAATCGAGAGAGGTGACTCGTCTTCCGCTTCAGCGCTGCTTCGGCCTTCGGAGTCGATTTTTGGCATTCCTAAGACAAGGTGGGCTTTAGATTGGGCTGACTTGGCGGCGAATGGCAAAACGGTAGCTGATGGCATCAATCTGAATTTGGCGCTTGGTGTCTTCACCTTGGCTTTCCTTCATCTAATCTCGAGCTCCCCGCAGATGTCTGGATATCCCGGCGCTTCTCGGGACCACGACAAAGAAGCCTTTAAAAGGGCTAGACAGAGATTTTACACGTGTGAAAATGAAAAGAGTTGACATCGCCGCGTGCCACAGGGCCGCGGGCCGTCTTCGTTTGGCGGTCTTTCTCTACTGTCACGGTCCATACCCAGCACCACCAGCTTGAAACGATCTCGCCAGGCAGACGCGAAAGTGGCTGGGAAGAGGACGGTTTGATTAATATGGTTCGTCGACACTTGTCGCGAATCCGACCACTTTGACTCATGGAATGACCAGTATCGTCACTCGACAGACCAACGACCGACATACAGTCGAAGCTCCTCGAGCACATCTTCTCTCACTTCCCGGAATTCTACACGTCGACGACCCACTTGCTCCGGCCGAACGAAAATCATTGTAATTTCGTTGTCTGTGCTGGTTGGGGTCGCCGTCGCCGTCTCAGTTCCCGTCGCGCTCTCTTCATCAAAGAAAACCGCTGCCTCAACTAGCTCGGCGGCTGGTGCCTCCGGATCCACCAACTCGGGTCCTACTTCAGGTACGACCGGGAGTCTGATCATGATGGACGACGGTACTACCTTCACATACACAAATGGCTTTGGCGGAGACTGGGCCTGGGACCCTAAAGACCCATTCCAACAGGGAGGCAAGGCGCAGTCGTGGAGCAAACGCGTCGGATCTGAGGAATGGGACTGGGGCACGGACGTCGCGCGCGGTGTCAATCTAGGGTAATTTCGGCTGCCCATCTGTCGTGCGTACGCGCTGACGCTCTGAGCAGGGGTTGGCTTGTTACTGAGCCCTTCATCACACCAGCTTTGTATGAAAAATACGTCAATAAGAGTAGCATTGCGGTTGTGGACGAGTGGACACTCTCTATTGCCATGGGCGCCAATCTTGCCGCCGAGATGGAGGACCACTACAAGACCTTCATTGTGGGAGCTCTCCTTCTGATATTGCGCCATGTTCTTACTGCCACTCGATATTGCAGACCGAGAAAGACTTTGCCGATATCGCTGCGGCGGGGCTGAATTGGGTGCGCATCCCAGTTGGTTTCTGGGTCCGTATAGTTTATTTTCCCACCATCAACTACTCACGAAATTATCACAGGTCATCGAAGCGATCGACGACGAGCCATTCCTCGTCGGCACGTCGTGGACATATTTCCTCAAAGCGTAGGCTGTTTGGTGCTTGAGACGCGAAGCCTGTGGACTCACGTCCCCAGAATTCAGTGGGCGCGCAAGTACGGCATCCGAATATTCTTGGACTTGCACGCATTGCCCGGCAGTCAGAACGGATGGGTGCGCAGACAATGGTCGTGTTTCGCATCGGCACTGACACTTTATTGCGCAGAATCATTCCGGCAAAGGTTTGACCGCTACTCTTCCAATCAGGGCCTTGGCTCATGAGTCTTCCATCGCCCAGTTGGAAGCATTAACTTGTAAGATAGATAAACTCCGTCGTGTGCAATTCTCATTCTCATATCCAGTATGGTCGGTTATCTTCGGGCCGCAAGCCGACCTTCATGGACTAACGCTCGCTGATCCAGCATGGAGTGATGGGCATCGCGAACGCACAACGGACCCTCACATATCTGCGCATTCTGACCGAATTCGCCAGCCAGGACCAGTACAGGGACGTCGTATGCATGTAGGTATCGGTGATTAACTCCTTTAAGCAAACCCTCTTATACACTTGTCGTCACCAGAATCGGGATCGTGAACGAGATCCTATGGAGCGTCGTCGGCCAGGTAAGCGCGCAGAGCTTCTACTACGGTGCCTATGAGGCGATCCGGACGGCTACGTGTGTTACCCATGCTGGCTTACTTACCCGCAGCTAATGTGATCATTTTAGGGGAGTCGGTGCAGGGAAGGGTCCGTACATGGCAATCCACGAAGGCTTCCAAGGAGTGTGTATTCTTCATCCCCTTGGTGTGTCTATACTGAGCTGCGTTCCGCACAGCCCGCGATATGGGAGGGGTAAGAATCCCAGCGTCGTATTTGACGCCGAATCAATCTATGTCCCAGATTCCTGGCCGGCGCCGACCGCGTCGCGCTCGACCAGCACCCAGTATGTTCCCGATTTCCGCCCGACGTCCCTGAATCTAATCCCTTGCAGTACCTTGCCTTCACATACGATTACGTTAGCACGTCCGTCGCCGTTTCGTGTAAGGGACCAGGCGCTGATCCTCGTACTTTTATTAGCCTGGATCAAATGGCCGTAAAGCCGTGGTGGGTTACCGTTCTTTCCCGTCGTCCGTTTATTCCACTGAGAACCTCTATCTCCTTATCGTTAGTGCGTGGGCGATCGCTACCAATCAGTCGTCAAAAGCGTTTGGTGTGACGTTGGGAGGAGAATTCTCCAGCGCCATTAACGACTGCGGACTCTGGTCAGCTGTTATCCCGATTACTGCAAGGAGCTCCGCCCGCTCATTCACTGCATCCGCAGGCTCAACGGGATTGGAGGCACCTCTGGAGCGCCAAATTGTGCAGTGATAGACGATTGGACTGTACGTTTGTTCCACCACGGCCCCCGCGACCCTCCGACCAACCAGCTACGTTTAGTCGTATAACGCGACAATGGTAGCGAGCCTGAAGCAAGTAACGTTGGCGACGATGGATGCGCTGCAGAACTTCTTCTTTTGGACGTGGAAGATCGGCAACTCGACGGTTCTGGGCACGTCCTCCAACCCGCTCTGGCACTATCAGCTGGGCCTCGAAAGGGGCTGGATCCCCAAAGGTATGTCTGATCTTCACTTTCAAAAATAAGATGCCCCAAGGCTTATGACGTTCCCTCCCCCGATCGTAGATCCCCGCGAGGCAATCGGGCACTGTGCGTCAGTTTTAGGCTCTTCACAGATCTTCGATGGGACGCTTCCGGCGTCCGCTACCGGCGTGAGTTTTTTTTTTTTTGCTGTGCCCGTCTGCTGTATGTGGTGACCTTCCTTTTGGGCCTACAGGCTGGCCCGACGGCTGTGGACGCAGCGCAGACGTCGCTGCACACTTTCCCGCCCACAGCGTTGTTGCCGTCTATCACGGGTACGCAGATGGCCTTGCTGCCGACGTACACTGCGACGGGAAAGGTCACCACGCTCTTCGCTCCGACGTTTACCTCAGCGCCAACGGCGGCTGTTGGCTCTGGATGGAATAACAGCGCCGACACAGCGCTGGCCTACGTGTCAGTGTCTCGGCTTGATTTGAGATCCAATCCTGATTGTTCTGCAGCGCCGTTGCTGGGTGCGCATATCCAAAGTAAGCTTCATTTCACCCCGCTGATCATGAGCGACTCAATGGCCGTGTGTTCTTACTTCAGCGCCTGGGATGCGGTCACCGCGGCTGTGCCTGCTGCTCCTTGTCCTGGATAGTACTGTCGAGACTGGTTCTTTCTCTAGAACCGACATTCTCGGATTTTCGGAATCACCTTCGTTTTATACTTACGGACATCGCTGTTAAGTACAAATAGATGCGTGGCCTTTGTAGACTAGATTTTATCGCTACTTCGCATAGACCCGGCTTATTTACAATCCGGCACAAGGAGGAGACTAATGGAGAAGAGGAATAGGCTATTAGGCACGGAGAAAATGACAAGGGTAAATATGCACTTGAGTACATACTTCCATCTTATCATCATGTCCTATTTCTCTCCCAAGTCTCTTCACAACGCTCCTTCTTGCAAATACAGAAATCCTGCGCTTCACTCTGGCAACACTCGAAGACACGTCATCCGCGAAGCACAAGAGACACGGGGGACGGACTATTCAGACAGATTCAGACAGTCGAGACGTCAGTATCTCTCGCGTGCTTTCTGGTCGGTCGTGAATATCCTCAACGGCGAGCCGAGAACACTTCTCAGTGCTTCAAAGCTCTCGTGTCGCATGCAGAATCTCGCACAGTCTGTGATCCAATTCAAAAGGCAATTATATTGATATTTGAACAAGCAAGATGCCACTGGCACCTTCAAGCCTTGTCCGATTCATGCAATGAACCTAAAGCTATCGTGTTCAACGGAGGGACAAAACATCAGTGGATACCTGCCAACGTACCTCTCCATTCATGCCTCATCCTAGCTCGAGTCATGAGAAACCCAATCACACCTTGTCCCATTCGCTTTTCGCAAATCCAAGCAGTCCTGGCACGCGGTAAAGAGCCATCCAGAGGTAGTGGAAGCGAGCTGGCCGTCCTCTCCACATTTTTCGCACGTCCAGAAGGACTCGATCTCGGCCTCCTGCAGCCTTTCGTCTATTTCCTTGCTGCAAGCGGTAGTATAGGCCCTCAAGCCGCCAAATTTCTCTTTGATTTGGGTGAATTTCACGGTCTTCTCGTGATGAATGTCTTCGCAAAGGCGACGGAGAAGGGCTTCCCAGCCATCGTCGATGTCGCAGCTGCAACCCAGTTCGAACAGAATCGGATATTCAGCTTTCAGCCGTTCTACAAGTTCCTCGCGCATTGAGTAATCACGAGCAGATGATAAAAACGTCGGCAATCACCGAGACTCGGAGACGGTAGTGTTTGGCAGAATGCCGTGACGCTTCCCCTTTGTTTCTCTTGCCACTCAGACTAGCAATTATGGCTCCCACTAACATCGATGATACACAGAGTGCGTCTACACATATCATCCCTGGCATGTATAATAACTCCTCCAAAGTCACTCTAAATCAGCCAACCAAGGATGACAACTATTTCTTTGACGATGGAGATTGCACCTTCGTCGTTGGGGACTTCTGGTTCAAAGTCTGTGTATATCCATCTACATAACGTCGGTATTCACTGACCGTTCACCGCTGAACTTACACAAAGTCATCCTCTCGAGAGATCCTGAGTCCATGTTCTGCGACATGTTCAGTATCCCTCAATCCACCACGACTCCACCAGGAGCCAGCCTAGGGGACGAGCCTGAACCAATACCATTGAGCGGGGACAGCGCAGATGAATTTCGTGCGCTTTGTTGGGCACTCTATGCGCTGTGAGTTTGGAGGTTTTCAGCTGACGGCCGAACACTAATGCATGAAGAATAGTCCCCCGGAAATACAGGCGCAGAATAATTCTGAAGCGAGCATCGAAAGGTTGTTGGCCGTAGCAACTATGAGCCACAAATACTCGCTTTCCTCATTCGAAGCCTGGGCACTGGGCGTCATCTGGATCCATTCTCGGTCGAAGAGAGACTACCTGAACACCTGTCCCCGCGATATGCTGAGCGGGATCCACCAAGCGGCTACCGCTGGAGGACACAAAGATTTGTGTGGACTTGTCGAACAAAAATGGCTTTCGCGTGTGAAACGCCGAGAACTTCAGCTCCGACATGCCCTAGATTTTGGCGAGACAAACGGCATGGCACTTTTCCTTGCTTGTGCATACTATCAGCAGGCACGGAGTTTGAAGTCGCCGACACTTGGCGCTGGATCAGAGGTCGCGGATTTCTCCCACCTCAACCTTACCCACGCACAACTCCATCGTCTACTGGCCGGATACTGCACACTCTCTCTGTTCTGGGAGACGTGCATCACAAGCACTTGCCCCCGCAGCTGTCCCCCGAAACCGATATCGATGAGGAGCCCCGTGACACACAAGAGCACAATGGATGATATCGTCCTTCGGGACGCTAGCGATCCTCTGAACATTCTAGGCGGATTGGAAGCTGCTCGTGATAGAGCAAGAGGAGATCAATGTTCCTGCAGGAGGGAGTACATTAACAAACTTATGTCCGGTTTTTCTATTTTGAACCACTTTCCATGAGAGATTGCTACCTCCGACTGTAGTTGACATTGATTTTGCATGTACATAGTGGATATGTGACCATTCTATTTCTGTCAATTTTACACCACAATAACTTCCAGGTGCCGGAAAGTAGAACCACGACATGGAAAACCTACCGAATTCGTTGTATTGCTGCGCATTTACAACCTCTGCTGTTTACCGCCTCACGATAATTTCTTTTCAGGCAGGCGGGATGGGGCCGGTCCAGTGATATTCAACCTAGTCAGGTTCAGCTGTCTGCAATTTATTCAAAGGCATTGACACCCTGATGAAACACTTTGCCTTTGCCTCTGTCTAAATCTATCTTTATTGAGACACAATCCGTCCTGCTGTCTCATCCAAGGATCCGTCGTGCTTTACTTCGTGTTGGGTTTCTTGGTTGACGTGTTTAACCTGCTCCGCGCGGATTTACTCGCCTTTTTAAACTGCAAACGTCCCTTGAGTATCTATCAAAAAGAAAAATACAATGAATGGAGCCTACAGAAAGCAAGTTCTTCGAGCGTATGATGTGCCGTTTTGGGGAACACGAAGTAAACAGATATGACCTCAAATGCGAGCCAGACCACGTAGTTGACGAAATCAGATTCAGGCTAGGGCAAGGCATATGAGAATAATAACAATACCAGATATAATATTTCCACCCCATATGGGTCACGCCAGTAGGATCAACGAATTGACTGGCGGAGCTGGCGCTTCTAGAGAAAAAATGATGGAAGGCGATCTCTGTAGCGCAGGTGTAGAAAGGGAACAGTTCCACGAGATATGCTGAACACCATATTACTCGATCATAATAATTGACTGGCGAAGGGACGTACGGTAGATCAGAGAACAGCAACCAAGATTGTAGGCAGGCGAGTGAATGAAAATCCCCTTGAGTGATTACAGTATTAATGTGAGGAAGCGCAAAAAAATCATAATCAACGCATGCAATAACTGCTTTGGAAGCAGGTTTGCTGCCCGTTTGAGCATATTGTGCACTCGCCGCTGTCCAGCCCGAGAACATGAGAAACATCGATATCGAGGGAGTCTTAGAAGAATTGTGAGTGAATATCCACTCGTTGACAACACTAACCAGAAAAACTGTGCGGCGTCTAAACTTGGTGGCAACCAAGGCGGGGGCGGTGGCGTTGACGAAACTCCAGCAAGTGAGCGCAAGATTAACGAGGTTCTTGTAGCGGTTTGCGTGAATGCCAATTTGGTCCAGAGTCAGCGGAAGGAGATATCTGAGATTGTGTGTCGGTATGATTTAGTACTCGCCGATTTCTAGTGGTGTGATAGAAAAAGCTCACCCACTGGCAGTAAGTCCATTCCCACTCTACTGTGTAAATAGACCGAGAAACGCCGCAATTAAGAGACGTTTGCGCATGCCTGCCGTCGACACAAAGTCTTTCCAGCTTGTTTTTCAAGTCTCCAGCTCTATTTCCAATGTTCTCTCGATCTGTGCATATTCAGCTTTCACGAACTGTGAATTTATATCACCCTCCGCGTGATATTTCACGAGAATGGCCATGGCCTTGGCACCCCGACCTTTCGAGATTAGCCACCGTGGGGATTCAGGGAGGAAGTATATGAATGCCACTTGAAGTAGACTAGGCGTAAGTTGGAGGAGAGAGGGTATGAGCCATCCCCAGTTGCTGGACATGTTGCAAGTACCCATCGTAACTCCTGCTGCGAGGATACTGCCGACGACATAGGATGAATTGAAGAGGGAGCCCAAACGGGCACGCTCTTTGGGGTGTGAGAGTTCTCCAATGGATGAGGATGCTGCGACGACGGCGAATGGAATTCTGAGCCCAAAGATGAGCCGAGATATGATGAATATTGCAACTGCGTGTAGTGAATTTTTCAGTATTTACTATTTAGGATAATGAGGATGTGAATTACAGTTCTAAGATGCGGCTTGCAGCGCTGCGCCGATGATCATCAAAATACTTCCAATGACGATGGACATTCCTCCCCCCAGCACCTATCACAAACATTAATTAATTGATCAGGATAAAAGCCAAAGACATACATCGTTCACGTACCGCACCGCCGGACAACTAATGATCGCGCCGGATGAGTAGGCCGCCAGCATAACCCCCAGGATTGTCGAACGTGGTGAATGATAGACTGAGAAAAATAAAGTTAACACAATATATGTCTCTTCAAAAAAAAAATGAGCCGAACAGGTATCCCATGAATCCACGGTTTGAAGCCCATTCAGCATGGAAGAATCGAACCTGTTTGAATCCTGTCAACAGGCACGAACGACATACTCACTCGTCATCTCCGTCCCAATACAAGTGGAAAGTAGAACCAGGTATAACGCTCTCAAGTTTGGCTTTTTGTACCCATGGAACCGTGTCCTCGGCGGCCAAGCGATTGACGATACCATACGATGGGCCAGAAGCCATAATCGCAGCAGTGAGATTCGTCTGAGAAGTCAAGGGGATTGCCAGTTATATAGCCTCGTATCTTCAATAGATGCCAGTGGGGCGATTTCGTGTTATCGGTCCTCCCAAAGCTGGGAGGAGATCGGCATCACGTCCGTCTAAGCGGCAACCTTTGCGCAATTTCTTCATGCGCAGCTATCGTAGTAGGGAAGTGAGGGCCGGTCTGCGGCCTCTACTGGCACCAGACAGAGGCTAGCGTAGTCTCAGAACAGGACCTTTGAGACGATAGTGGCGTAACCTTCGAGAATCTGAGATTGCTAATGGGCACCATAGGGGAAGAATGCAGTGTCGGGATTCAAAACTTGAATAACCACCGGGATAGTGCACACTGCTAACACAAGTCAAGGGGAGTCGTGCGCCGGCGGTTGACGAGAGGTGGTATTGATTTTGTCCAGAAGGACGAGGGACGCAGTGAATTTGGATCTCGCCTGGTTCAGACCTCGTTAGAGGTTCGGAGATTGAATATTCATGACCAGCGGGTGAGGAGATCTGCCGGAACTCGCCGATCCAGATATTTCCTGTCATGTGATGTGATTCTCTGTTGCTCTCAACCACCACAACCCTCGAACATTTGAGCTCTTCATCGGCGTCGGCCATGCAAGCGCACCCATCCGTTATAATCTCCTCTTCAATTATCGCTCACTCTGACTAATGTGTCGCCTGTAGTATGCCGCTCTGGCGCACGTCTTACCCAAATACCCTCGCGCCGCCGGAAGCTTGTTCCAGGCGTACAATGACATTCTACTCGGTGAGCTGACCGGCGCTTAGATGTGCGCTATGGGTGTTTTTCTTCCCCACGTACTGATCTCTTTTACGTTTGCAGTCCAACAATGGACGGACGTCAAAGTTATCGACCTGGAAGGTGTCTCGCGGGCGGCGATCGCTGGCAAGAAGCCTAGTACGGTGCGTTTGCGCTGTCCCCCCTCAGACGAGACTATGTTTCTGATCATGCATTTAGGACGTGACTTTGTACGTCGTCCCATGCTCATTGGCGGAGACGTTGTCTTTTGGATGGTATGACGTTACTTCAATGTCTCCCGTCTAGCTAAACGGCTGTAATTTTTTTTGGTGTATAGGTTGACGATCGCGTTCACGCTTCTCTCCGATCCCGCAGAGATATTTCTCGCGATCACGTCCGACGACGCGTCGATTGTGTATTATAAGCTCAGTCGCGGGATCGTCAAGCCGCAAGTATGAGCACCACCGAAAAATAAACGATACCGTCGGCTTCCCGGCGATATGGAACGTGTCTCGGTACTTGGGCGCCCGACATTGCTACCGCTTTGTGATTTGCTATGGATAAGAAGGACCCACGCGCCTGCGGTCCACAGCCTCGATCTTGGATTCATCTTGGACGCAAGCATTTTGCTAGTGAAGACGCGGTGTAGATTCCACCCTGGGTTTCATGTACTCTCTAGAGATCTCTAGAGGCATATTAATTGCGATTCCCCTCTTCCCGGCATTCATACCGGCGTCTCGAATTAGCGCATTTAATGAACGTGAGTGATCTGTTTTTGCGTGCGATTTTTTTCCCATCTTTGTTCTTCTTGCTGACCAGGAAGCGTGATAAATATCTCTAGGAGACTTGTTGCTTGCTCACTGCGCATGTCGCCAGACGCATCATACCCCGACCAAGTTGAATAGGTCCAATTATACTGATTCTCAGAGTCCGACAACCGGCAGAACCTTGCATACGTTCTCGGTTTCTTCCTTTCTGGCGATGGCATGGCTCGCCGTTGCGGTGGGTCGCCCTGGGATGGCTGTTGTCAGTGGCGTTGGACATACCAGCTGCCACTTCAGTTCTAATCAAGACCCTAGATCTACCTGGTGATTCGGAACTCTTGAGGCACATTCGACATCGCTGAACTCCCTCGTCATCTCATCAACCTAGACACCCAAGTCAAGAAATTCTATGGATCCCCTCGACTCGGACTCGCCATTGTCATTGAGAGTCTATGTTACGCTGAATTTGAACACTGTCGCAATCTACGCTGCGCCAAATTCCCTCGTGCGAAGAGTCTTCTAGATCAGCCACTTCCAGCCCAGCAATTCTTGGCCCCGTCTCGATCGCCTGGTTGGAGCCGTCCGAGGAAGTTTCAGCTGCAGGCGAGCCAAATTTCATCCAATCCAATCCAATTCAACTGAACGGAAAAGGCAACCTAATCCAAAGCCGAAGCCCAAGCCGTAGTGCGGGCTCTAGGCTCGGGGTTGGCCGTGGTCATGGTGAGGCATTTATCTTGCACAGCTGCGCATGAGTGCTTAATTTCGGAGTCACTACAGAGGGGAGCGATATCTGCGGATCGTTCCCGGGTCTTCGCTCCCGACGCCGTTAATTCACGCAACTGATCTACTATATCGCAGTCTATTCGCCCAGTTACTCTGCTCTACTCCAATCACTCATATCATTTGCACGGAAAATAAAATCAACTGCAGACCCGCCTCGATGCATGCAACCCGTGCCCTATTACCTCGGTCCAGTCCACCAGGTCACCCTACTTGTGCATCCGCCCTTGATGGCGCCTTGGTGCCTAGTTAGCTTGAGCCTTAATTACCTCTGGCTGGCTTCTCCCGCCCTTGCGATGTGGTCCCTGGAGGTACCGAACACTTGCTCGTCTTCCATCAATATCTTTCCCACAAGCTGGTGCTGCTCTCCACATAAGCGCCGCGTCGTCAGTGGGCGCCAGCGCTCGACACTGGCGGTTACGGCCTATGCGCTAAAGCCTGCCACAGTGGATTGTCCGAGTGACTGACTGTCATCGATGCGACACGATGGTACCTCTGCCGGAAATTAAATCGATGTAATGTGCTGGAGGAAAAGGCTCCTTTGACGTTTTTTTGTCCTGTACTCTACTCTAGTTACAGACAAAGTTCTTTTGTGCATTCGTAGTCAAGCGATGTGATTGTTTCGCTCACGTGAGACGCGATAAAAAAAGTAAAAAGTGATCAATCGACCTTGTCTTTTACTTCCACTTGCCCCCGCCTTTTAGCTAGGTACACCCACCTACGCCCTTGCAAGCCCCCTGTAATACACCGCTGACTTGCTTTTAACTTTGGCGCACAGAGCAATGGATCTCCAGACACTTTCGAATCTCTTCGAGGCGACCCTCAGCAGCGACCCGAATGCCCGCCGAGCCGCCGAGCTCCAAATCCGCAAAGTAATCAAGCCAATCACAAGCCTAATACTGTGTCACTGACTGTGTCCTTCATTAATCTCCCTTGCGTGGTACATAGGTCGGAAATGAGACCGGCATGATAGCTGCCCTTTTGCAGATAATCGCGACGGACAGCATCGACAGGTACGCGTGTCGGACGCGTGTTTTCTTCTAGTCCTTACGGTTCGCCAGTGCCACCCGACAGGCCTGCAGCGTATGGATGAAAAATCGCGTCCACACAAATTACACCCTCGATGCCGCCACCCGCCGCCCGGAGCAGGCGCTCATCGCCAACTCCGACCGCGAGGCGCTCAGGGCGAATATCCTGCCCCTGCTGGCTGCGTCGCCGTCGCGGGGCATCACCCTGCAGCTCGCCAGCACGCTCAAGACCATCGTCGCCCATGACTTTCCCGAGCGCTGGCCCGGGCTTATCGCCGCGATCAAGCAACTCCTCACGAGCAACGACATCAGACACGTCCATGCGGGGTGTGTGGCTTCGCTCGAGTCTGTCCGTGCTTTCAGGTTCGTCCAAAAAAATATTATTTATTGCTTGATGAAAGAATTATCGATGGCTTATGATTTGGGTTTTTCAGATTCCGCCAAAAGGCAGATATCCTCCCGAACCTCGGGGCGGAGTTGTTCCCCACCCTCGTGGGCATCGCGACACAGATGATGCAGACGCCCCCGAACGCGTCGCAGGAGATCCCGACGATGCTGCACCTGATCCTCAAGACCTACAAAACGAGCATTGTCGTGCACCTCAGCCAGCACCAACAGAGTGCGGAGAGCATTGTCCCCTGGGGGCCAGCTGCTCTTCGCCGTCGTGAACCTCCAGATCCCCAAGGAGGCTGTCCCCGAGGACGAGGACGAGCGCGAGCGCAGCGAGTGGTGGCGCGCGAAGAAGTGGGCATACGGTGTGCTCGGGCGGCTGTTCCACCGCTTCGGGAACCCATCGCAACTGCCGAGCGCGATGCAGCCCGAGTACAGCGCGTTTGCGCAGCACTTTGCGACCATGTTCGCCCCGGAGATCCTCGCGATCTACCTCCGGCAGGTCGAGCTGTACGTGTCGAACCAGGCGTGGATCTCGAAGAAATGCCAGTACCAGATTTTTACGTTCTTTACCGAGTGGTGCGTCTTGCTTTCCCTGTGGACATGGGATTTTGCTGATAGATGTACAACGATAAAGCATCAAGCCCAAGTCGACGTGGACGCTGCTCAAGCCGCATGTGCAGACGCTCGTCGAGTCATTCGTGTTCCCTCAGCTGTCGTTTAACGCCGGGAGGCAGAGCCTGTGGGAGGGCGACCCCGTCGACTATGTCCGCATCTCTGTCGGTGCGTCGTGGATTTCTTTTCACGATGTCAAAGATGCTGACTCTCCCGGCAGACGAATACGAGAGCTTCGCGACGCCCGTGTCGGCAGCGACGAGCTTCCTGTTCTCCCTCGCGAGCAACCGTACCAAGACGACGTTCATGCCGATTTTGGGATTCATCAATGGGGTGTTGCGCTCGTGAGTGCTTGGCGTTCCCTCGTTTCCCCCATCCCTCTTCCTTCTTTGCTACACACTTACCTCCTTCCCTCATCCCTCTCCCTAACTTACCGCCTATCCGTGCTACATCCTCGTCTGCCTACTTACTGTTCCCCGCCCATCTGTCCCCGTCTCGTAACTTTGTCCTTCCCTTTCCTCTCATCTCGTTCTCCCCCTTCGTACTTTCTTTCTCTTTCTCTTCCCCTCAACACCCTCCCTTTCTCCTTTCTCCCTTCTCACTCCTTCACCTTTCTTTTGCTCCCTCACACTCTATTACTAATCACCCCTCCTCCCCAACAGCGGTGCCCCCGCAGCCCAGCGCTTCGGCGCGCTCAACATGACCGCCGCCCTCGGGCCGTGGATCATGCGCCACCCGGATGTCAGCAGTAACATGGAGCAGTTCTTGCTGCAGTTTGTGACGCCCGAGTTTTCGAGCGCGGAGGGGTATATGCGGCTATTGTGCGTTTTTTCCTCTTTTCCACTCAGCGTTTGCGATTCGCGGTCCTTGGTCTTCCTTTGCTGACGTTCGTTCCCCTGCTACAGGCCTGCGAAGTCCTCGGCACTTTCACCAAGAAGGCTTGAAGTGGTCGAGCGACGAGGTACGTTGGTGCATTCTTTTTCCCTTGACGAGTGTTAATCCTGAGACGTCTGACAGCACCTCAACGTCAACTTCCGCGCGGTCGCTGCGGCGCTTGACGACCCTGAGTTCCCCTGTCCGCGTGCAGGCGGCGCTCGCGCTCACGGAGATGATCCTCTTGTACGACTCAGGTGCGTTCTTCTCCTTAATTCCTTCCCTCCCTTCCTTCCATTCATCCTCTCGCGATGCTGATGCATGTCATTTTATGGTACCTAGTCAAGAAGGCCGTGTCGCCCCAAGTCGGAAAGGTCATTCAGGATCTGCTCAAGATGTCGGACGAGACGGACCTCGACATCCTTAACCGCAGCATGGAGGTGATGGTGGAGGCGTTCCAGACCGAGCTCCTCCCCGTCGCGGCACAGCTGACTGCCAGGCTGGTGCGCCCTTCTTCATCCTTCCTCTCTACCACTCCGAAGCTCACTCACTTGCTTTTCTGTAGTGTGACTCTTACCTCCGCCTCGCCAAGGACAACTTGGCCGCGGTCGGGGACCCAGAGCTCGGCGAGGTTAGCTGGGATGCGGCCCTCGGCGGGGACGACGACAAGACGTACGCCGCGATGGGGGTTGCGAAGACTATTGGGACGGTGGGTCGCCTAATTGCTTCCTTGTGGCTTAATACCGGCGCTGACCGATGACGACGTGTAGATCATCTCCGCCATCGACAGCTCGCCGGAAATCTTGGCGCAGGTGCAGGAGGTCATCATCCCCATTATCAGCTTCACGCTCAAGAACAAGATTCTCGGTACGCACGACTGCGACCTTTAGAGGGGACGAGGTGCTAATTGGGGGCTGATTCGCAGACCTCTTCGACAACATGTACGACCTGGTGGACAGTCTAACGTTTTAAGCTGCGCGCGATCTCGCCGAACCTGTGGCCCGTGTTCGAGCTCACGTACAACCTCTTCAAGTCGGACGCGGTGGATTTCCTAGAGGGTGCGTCCGCTACGCATCCTTCCGCTTCTTCGACTAACACCTAATGCAGAGATGCTCCCGTCTCTGGACAACTTCGTCTCCTACGGGAGCGACGTTGTCAAGACGCGTCCGGACTACCAGCGCATGCTGCTCGACATCTACCAGACGAGCATCACGAGCGAGCAGCTCGGCGAGAACGACCGCGTGAATGGTTGCAAACTGGCGGAGAGCATTCTCCTCAACTTGCGCAACAGTGTCGACGATGTGCGCTTCCCATCGCTCCATCATCTTTGTGTCTTTCTGACCGTCTATCGTTGCAGTTACTTCAGCCGATCATCGTCACCGCCCTCAGCCAGCTTGACAAGGCCGAGACCGCCGCGCTCCGCCTTGCGAACCTCGAGGTCCTCATCAACGCCGTCCTCTACAACCCCGCCGCCGCGCTGCACATCATGGAGACCACGCAAGCCGGGTTCGCACGCAAGTTCTTTGACTCGTGGTTCGCCGCGATCAACGACCACAACAAGATGCCGCGCGTGCACGACAAGAAGCTGTCGATCATGGCGCTGTGTGCGTTGCTCGAGATGGCAACCCGGTGCGGTGCCGGAGAGCCTGAATGACGGCTGGCCGGGGATCGTCGGCGGCGTGCTCAAGATCTTCAAAGACCTGCCTGAAGCGATTGCAGGTGCGTGGGGGGCTCTCTGGGTAGTATAGATGTGCTGACGACGAGTCATGACCCTCAGCGCGCAAGGCCCTTGAGGAACTGGACGACGAGGACGACGACGACCCTCGCCGACGAGAAGATTCTGAATATGAATGAAGACGATGGTAAGAGTGCTTTCCATATCTCAAGGGGCCTAATTAACGTACGGCAACAGAGGACGTGTGGGACGAGGACTCTGCCTACCTTGAAATGCTTGCCAATGAGGTGCGTCGAGGAGGATTTCCGGATGAACGTTTCGCTCACACACTCGCAGGGTGCGCGTCTCCGAGAAAAATCCGAAAAGGCCGAGGAGGGTGGCGAGGACTCGGACGACGATGACGACGATGAGATCAGCGAAGAGCTCGGGTACTTCAGTGCCCTGGACACTGTGAACCCCTACGCGTCCTTCAAGCAAGCCTTGACGAGTGAGGACTTTCTCATGTCACTCATATTCTCGTGTGCTCACTACCCTTTCCCTCGCAGCCTTCCAGATGCAAAATGCGCCCGTGTACCAGGCGGCCACGACGTCTCTTACCCTCGAGCAACAAACTCTTCTAATGGAAGTCATGCGGATAGCTGAGCAGCCTGCCAGCGCGACGGCCTAGAATACCATCTCCCTCTCTCTGGATCATTCCTTCTCCTTTCATCATCGCTCTGCAGTCATCTCCCATCCCATTGTGTCCCTGTTTCCCTCGCTCCCCGTGTTTCTTTCCGTCATCACGATCTATGGCCTTTACACTAAACTGTTTAACGAAACGATTTCCGCTGATATCCCCCTCCCCTTATATGCGATGTAGCCTTCCCGGATAGTACATGTGTCAGGCATAGTATAATATTCATGGAGAATAACACGTCTTTAATTATTATCCCGCGTCCGCGGCACCGCTTGGGAATGGATCAAGAACACTGAGTCTTCTGGGCCAATGTGTGTGTGTGGCTCTTGTTCTCTCCTTCGTATGCATACTCATGGGGAATAAGATGTCTTGTAATTATTCCGCGTCTAAAGAATCAACAGGTACAGTGCGTGCATGCGGTTCGAACGTCTTTCGCCAAGTCCAGTTTATAAACGGATGGCGGCTCTTGAAGATTTACTCGGCACCAATGAAGGTGCTCCCGGGCTCTGTATGTTGGTTTGTGCCGGTTCCGGGCATATCCTCTGAGCTTTTTTCGGTAGACAGGAGCGGGGAAATAGTATGCGTCATGCGCCCCGACGATATTGTTCGGGAAGGAATCAAGATGGAGTCGGGTGTGTGCGTCTCATCGCCTTCGATAGTGCGGACGAGCGCACGGATATATTTCTTGAGCTGTGTTCGATTGCCTTGGTCTATGCTCAGAGAACCAAGAAGCCAGGGGAGGAGAACGTTCAGTTGCATCTTGCAGGTCTCGGAAGATCAAACATTATTGTCTAGAACCTGAACCTGCGTCCCTTCTTGTTCCCAGTTGGGTAAACGCGTTGCCATTATTATTGCGGGTATGTGGCGCCGTGATACGACTGCTGCATATCCACTGGGGCAAATAATTTTGGCTTCGCGGCGACGGGGTCAGTTGATCAGCCACATCATACGAAACTTTGCGACTAGAACAAACATGGAAATAGGAAACTATCTCAGATTGCGTCAACCTTGTTTTACTAAGACGCACTGTAGGAAACCGAGCATCGCGGAGCCCGCCAGTGGCGAGAGCTTCTTGGAGTGGTGGCCGACACCCGACTGGTTTATGCCCACGCCCGTCGCTGCCTGGCGGCTTGAACTAAGAAAATAAATATAGGAGCCAATTGTTACCCGCGCGGTTATCTATAACTTTGGGCGCATGTACACGATGGATCTCGGGTGCTGGAGCCCTCGACCTAAGCTCGGAGTTCAGCCCCCCCCCCGCCCGCTGTTGCGGCTTGGGCTCGGAGAACAGAAATTTTCTTGGTTTGGGGCCGACGCGGAGGTAGATTTTCAAACGCCTCTGTGGGCCACGGAGACGTCGATCCTATGGCCGGCAGTTCGGACGCGAAGAACGGGGGCTGCGCCGAAGCACGGAACGAAAGCTTCAAGGGCTCCTGTTGTACATACGCTTGAGTCGGACGGCTGCATCTTTACATATCCCAGCGAACACCGTCGATATGTTCCCTTGGGTTAGTTCATTCCGGATCAAAGATTGCTTGGAGTGCGCAAGAAATCTGCGAATAAGCTTTGCGCAGCATCCCCATGACGAGGAAGTCGAGATGGCCGTTGGGCTAGTCATTATCCAGGTCTGAAGTTTCCAAGCCAAGCGCCTAACGAGGGAAGCATTCGAACCGTCGTGACCGTTACATTTTTGCCTCTCGCTTTACCTGTGTCTAGGATCGCCTAGCTTCGCGCAGCGTCTTCTCGTTGTTCGCTGCATTCATTCGACCCCCTGTCGTCCCTCATCGGCGTCTGCCCTGTCCCTTCCCCGAGCAACACCTGAGTCCAAACCAACTTGCAGTCCTCCGCGGCACGACGGCACGCTTCCGACTGGCCAGAGGCTATTTCAATTTGACAGCACCTACTTTGACGGGAAATGGCAGACAGACGTGATGTGCTTCGAATCACTCGGACGAAGGGAAGGGAAGTCTAGTCCATTTACGCTGATTTCATTGAATTCGCAGAGCAGGAGATGCTGCACAGGCGCTGTTCCCCACACCCGGGTTATTCCGTGGTATTTGGCTATACATATCCATGACGGTCCGTCGAACAAGCCAAGTCCGACGTGAAAGGAGAGTCGCATGACACACGTCCGTCTGAGCCAGAAATTGCGCTGTGGGCTGCTCCCGTCCCAGCCTGGGAAGGGAAAGGTTGGGAGCGTCTCGCGGGACGACATGCGTTCAGCTATCAGCTGGCCAATATCATCCTCGGCGCATTCGTGCTATCGCGCCGCGGAACGAATCTTCACCTGGGTCGGGCTTGCCTGCGTTGGCGTTGGCTTCCCGAGCTGCCATATACAGTGACAAGAATGCTCGGACTAGGTCCGAATGCCCGACACAGCGCCGTGCCTGGTCTGCGAGTTGTATTTTCGGCCGAGAACGAGACGTAACCAACCAACCGCGCAGCTTGACATGGGTCTGCCTGAGAGACGCAATTATCCACGACCCTCTGTCTGCCATGAGTTGTCGGCACGAAATCCGTGCGTGAATTTGTTTTTTAATCATCGCATGCGTCAAAGCGTAATCATCGAACGGTCGCGTTTTGATCGTTGGATGGGGAAAAAGTGTTCAGGCTGGCGTGCTTGATAGATGGTAGCTTGAGAGCCAGAGCTTGCTGGTTGACGGCCAATTCCGGGATACACACCCATGGCTAACCACTGGCGATCTCGGCAGTAGGCGAGGGCCTTGAGTAATTAATAATTGGGACCAGGGGCGAAGCAAGCTCGATCCTAACTGGGGCCAGGATTGCGTTGACTGTCTGGGAGACACCGAGAAGGAAGAAAGGCAGTTTCAGGATGCTTTAAATATGGAAATCGAATCACAAGAAATGTGATGCGTGTCCGACATGAACAGGAATTTTTGTTGGAATCAGATTTACAGAATGGAACGGATCAGTTGCAGACGGAGTTCTTAGCCACCAAGAATTCGATTCTGTGATTTGGGGATCGGTTTTTGATTTGGGGATGGGATGCACCCACACCTCGGGATGAGAAGCTACCGAAGTCCTTTGAATGTCTGGGGTCGATTCGATGAGGGATGTGGTTCCGAGAGGAGCCGTTTCTGGGCGAAATCGGTTCCCACCTAGATGGATGGCTAAGTAGGCCACAGGTACAAGGGTAATAGGGTCTAAGTGATATCGGACGCACTGAGGGTTCGTTGATACACGTCCGCTGCGTAGGATTTCGTACGTGCTGCCTGGATGTCGGGCCGCAAAGGTATTCGAGAAGAAGGCGCGGATGCAAACGGAGCGCCTCGGGGACTTCTGGATCGCTATCACGTCTCCAGTTCAGGAACCCAACGGCATAGTTGTCGTCCGTTCCTCGTAATGTTGCACCTCGCCGAGCCTATAAAAACACAGTGATCAGCGCGCGACGCTCAAGCGTAAACGCAAGCTCAGCACGATCGGAGCGTCTTTGACTCGACCTCATATTGATATTATTCCGCGCCCCTCACATGCCTTCTGGTCGAATGCATGCCTCGCATGCTTCATTTTAATTTCATAGAATGCAGCGTACAGATAATCGAACCATGTCGCGTATCGATCAGCCGGATATATCGAGCAATTCACCATATTGAGGCTGGATGCGGTATGCGCGGGCACCGATTGCGCTTCCAGGTGGTGCGCAACCTGCCGTACTGAATCAGGTAATACCGGCGCCAGACCATGACCGACGTAGGTAGATCAGAATTCTGGATTTCGATAGACTTGGAAGGATGAAGGAAGGGGCTGGATGGAGTCGCGCGAGTTTCCCGTTACTCGTTTCGCCTTCCTCCAGGGGTGGTGAAAGCAAGCTCAGAAGTCCTCAGCGTAGCCATTTAGGGTTGACCAGAGTTAAGCCATCCATGAACCCTGTCCCGCCAGTGAAGAATATCGCCTGTAAGAGCAAAGAATGTTTCCGGTGGAACGCTCCGATTGATCCGACATTCCCACGGCGGACTTTCAACTTGAACATGCAATTCGCCGAGATCTTGTTGGTCGGTTGAGTTCCTTGACGTCTACAACGTTTCATTCCAAATGCTCTAGCTTTGGCACAGATGGCAGCCCTAGTTTCAGCAAGGATTCGTTCATTACTATCATTACCCTACCTTTGCAAAAGTTTTTTGATGCAAGTGCTGCTCGAGCCTTTGGACTTGGATTGCTCTAGAATTTGGACTGAATCAACTGATAGGTATTATTTCATTGTCTGAGTATTTTCAGATTTCTTTAGGGCCTGAGGAAGCCTTGAAGATTCCGAGGCGGTACCCACCTCAAAATCGGCCAAATCACCTACCTCTGCCACCCCGGATCACCTCCATCAAAATTCAGCAAAATCCGACTTTTGAAATTCTGCTGGCCTCAAATATGGCCCGAATGCTCTACAGACTTGGTGGCACATTTTAGGATACCTTACATATGATGTTTTTTTTTCCGATGTCGTTGGGTTTGAATTGAGGCCACAAGATCAAAATTTTGCAAAGGTAGGGACTTTTGCAAAAGGCGAATGATAGTAAAGTTGAACCTCATTTATGAAACATTCATTTCCCCATCATTTCCATTCGCTGCGCACAACCAAGTATTCAGACAACCATCCCGCCGACCAATTCGGTCTGAGAGCCATCTGTAAATCGGCCCTTTTGTCGAGACTTGGACTCCAAGCTGCTGGTTCAACAGAATATAGTGAAAAAAGTATGGGTATAGATACCAATTGTCAGAATGAATAGAATGTGCTGGGATTAATGCAGAGTGACCACTGCCGATCAACTCCTTGTCTGACCGGGACCTCCCCGTAAATTGAAGAAACCCCAACGAATCAAGGCTGGTGGTAGACTAAATACAGCAGATCTAGATCTGCCAATAATTTTTGGATGGAAGCCAGTGAAGAGTTGTATCAACTAATTATTTGTTTTCGTCGTTCCCGAGAACCTAGTAACGCGACCAGAGCCAATTCGGAATTGAATAGAACCTCTTGAACAGCACTATTTTCCGCTATACGCGGGCTTAGCCGTCATATGCATCCCGCGACATGTCACCACAATTCCTTACTATGAATAAACGTGCTTCGCCATCTGTTCACCGAAAACGGCCGCCGAATTATCCCGAAGAACTCCCACGCAAATTAGAATGCTGGGACATATCAATCAAGGATGTTCGGAACTCGTCCTGGTCTGGATCCAATGTTTGCGACCTGAAAACGTGATCAGGGGTGACGAACAGTCAGATTCGTGTGCCCGGCGTGCATACCGGTCTATTGGACAGTCGGTGGTAGATCAATGACATTGCAACCCGCTTCTTGGAAGCTGACGGCTGGAAAAATCAGCTGAAGGAATAAGGGTCCATTGCGGGTTCTCGGAGAGTGCCGAGCCGCTTTCTTGATGATTCCTCGTTAGCGAACGTTTGACATGAGGCGGTACGAACGAAATATATATGCCTCGAGGTGGTTCAGTTTGAGTTGACACCACATGTTCAGGCCCCGCCATCATTCTTGATACTCCGCTATTTATTCAACTCCGCCGTCGGCCCTTCGGTAATTACCCGTGTGTTTATGCGAACTTTCACCGCGTGAACCTCCTTCTTCCCCTCATACACGATTCTCCGTCCTTGGCTGCCATTCGCCGTGCCAGTGGTTCTTCGAGTCTCTATACCTAGCCGGGGCAAATTCGTGTGCTCGTACCCAGCTGCGTTTGCGTCCGGGTGCAGAATAGTACCGATTCTATTCGAAAGCCGTCAGATATACTCTTTCTTGACACGCCTTCCAAGTTGTTTGCCGCTGCCCGACTCCCACTGCTGGTGACTCGCACTTACCGATCTGAGCGATCTCCCAGATCTGGGAGAATCGGTGCCTGCTAAACGACTCTGATTACTCCCGGACGCGCTAGCCAGCTGCAGAATCTCTTGCCTCGCGGACGGTGTATTCGTTCTTTCCGCAACTGTGCATCGTATACGCACGCCTCCGGTTCCCTTCTCGGTCTTGTCGTCTCTCAGCGCCTGTGTATCTAAGAATATTCGGTGTTGCCTGCGAATCTGCACGTTCCGTGTACCCGATCCAGCGTTTTGATTGACTCGCCGCACCCCTATCCACCCGATTGTGTGTCGCCTTTTGGACCCTCGACCATCCAGACTATGCTCTGTTGGGTCCCACTTTTGGTTTTCCTGATCCTTCCTACATTCCATTACATTCTCCGCGGCTATCTCTTATCACTCTCCATCCATCGTTCTTGCGTCCAGTGCATTCACTAATTCCTATCTTATTTTTATTCCTTTACCATTCTCATCTCTCCTGCAGAATCCTGTGCACCAACCGCGACGAGTTCCTCGCCCGGCCAGCCCTCGCCGCGGCGTTCCACTCTTTCGGGACACCGCCCACCCCAACTCTGACTCGCCTGCGAATTCTGAAGGTTCTAAAGCTTCAGTGCTTTCTGGCCGCGACACCCAAGCGGGCGGAACCTGGCTCGGCCTCGCACCCCAAACGGGCCGCGTTGCACTCCTCACAAACATAACCGAGCCCTACCAGCGCCTCCCCTCCTCGCGCGGCGCCCTCGCACCCGCGTTCCTCCTGGGGCAGCCGAGCGCGCCGCTCGAGGAGCTCTATCCGCAGGCGTCGTACGCGGGCTTCAACCTCCTCGTCCTCGAGGCGGAGTGGGACGAGGCCTCTCCCGCGGAGTCCGTGTCCATATCGGCGGCCGCACCCACATCGGCTGTGCCCACGCGTCTGATACACTTCCCGCACGCGTCACTCGTCTCGAACAACGGCGGAGGGGGCCCCCTCGCGTGGCGCGCCCTCCGTGCGGATGAACGCGCGTCCGGAAGCCTCTCGAACGGTCTGCACGTCAGCGGCACGGGCGGGGAGGCGTGGCCAAGGTCGTCCAGGGGCGCGCGCTGTTTGCGGATGCGGTGCGAGCGCACGACGAGGCGCTGCGCGAGGACGGCAAGAAAGAAGGGGATGCAGACGCTGCGCTCGCACATCGACTATTCGCGCTCCTGCGTACGACCGCGGAGCCCGTGCGCGCGCGTGAAGAGCTGAGGCGCACGATTTGCGTGTCGCCGCTGGAGATTCACCTGAATGTGCGCAACCTCCCAGTTCGGTGCCCGCACTCGCGAGGGACAAGGTCTACGGCACGCGCACGGCGAGCGTGCTCCTCGTGCGGCGCTCGGGAGAGGCGCTGTTTGTTGAGCGCGATGTGTGGCGGCTCACATCTGAAGGTGTGAAGCTGTACGTAGGCGGGGCCGTCGGTGGGACGGGGGCGGGAGATGAGGATGGGGAACGGCTGTTTAGGCTACAGGTTGGGGTTGGGGCGCCGGGATAGCTGTCAGAGAGTGTGCTCTGGAGGGGTGTACGATGTACGATAGAATGTACGTAGACCATAATCCGATTAAATTTCTTCTCCTTCTCAATCCGCTCATCTTTCCTCAGCGACGCCTCCAAGTTTGACACCACCACCACCACCACTCCCTTAAAATCTCTTCTCGTCAACATCGTAAATTCGTACGTCCTCCCGAGCTGCTGGATTCGACTTCTGCTAATGGCAGCCCGCATTCAAATAAAAATCTAGATCCTCGAATAATTCCTACCCAGAGCATCTGAAACCCAGATCCAAGAATAAAATACATCCTCTCCGGGATAATACCTCTTTTCCAACTTGCAACTTCCAAGTCCGGCCAAGACAGACAGCGTAAATTACTACCACCTTCCAAGGTGCTTCCATTCCTTCCAGTTTTCTGCGTGAAGTGTTTGAAGTCTGAACTCCGATTTGATGCACGCAGCGCGTCGCGACCGACGTGATCAACGCGTCGTCGCGACCGCCGTGTGGCGTCTGACGGTGCCTCCTACGCGCGTGTCGGGCGCCGTCTTTTAATTATAGTCAAAGAGGGATGGATGAATCAGCCTAGAATGGGAATTATACAGACAGAAAGAGGAAACTGGACCCGAACGCTAATCTTCAATCTTTAATTAGTTTGCGCCGCCGCCGCCGCCGGGCGCGCGTCGTGAATTATCTCCGTACCTGGGCTTTCAAGTTTAGTTTGGGGACTATGAAACGGCACCTGTGGAGAGGAATAATTTGCGTGTGCCTTGTTTTATGTTTCTTCGGTTTGAGCTTGAATTCGATTCAACTTGTCGCGTCGCGTCTAGTCCCTCGTAGACAGGCTAACAAATGAACCTCGTACCGGCAGTTGTATTCGTGTCGCGACCGTGTTCTGCCAACCAACCAATGCACCATTTTTTTCATCGAGTTCATATTGTCATGCTTCATTTCCGACTCGACCTGACGATCCTGATAAATGCTCCCTGCTTGGTCCGTCAATTGAGGCTTCATGAACTACTCATAACTCGAGATCCGGATTCGCGATAATGAAATTAAGCTCCTCTAACTCGAGTCCGTCGCTCGAGTCCGAGCCCTTATCGGATTATTTACCTGCACCCAGTGCTATATACCATTATGGTCCCGCATCCGAGTCGAGAATGGACTTAGTAAACGGTAAATGAATCAATGAGCTGAACAGCCAAGTTGCAATTGAACTTGGAAGTAAGTATAGACTCGGAGTCAGGAATGGGCCGAACGAGTAAATGAAATGCACTAGCGCTCCGCTGGGCTGAACAACAACTTGTAATCAAACTTAGAAGTAAGTATGTAGTAACTCGTCGACAATCATCACTTTTGGGACTCGAAACTTGACTTGACACAATCTTGACTCTAAGTGCAGCACAAAAAATACAATTCATCCCTCGAGCCGCCAGCGGGCGCCGGGCAATAATAACATTACTAGGTATCGTAGAGCATGAGTAGGTAGGTAAGACAACAGTGCGAGTGCGAATACGAATGAATGAGTGAGGTAGGAGTGGAGTGCGGGACGATGCAGAGGAGGGTCTGTGTCCGGATCCATGGTGTACATAACATACAGGTGTGGAGTAGGAATAGGACGGAGAGGTAACATGTAACAGCGGACGGAGGAGGGAGGAGGGAGGAGGTCAAAGCGTCAGCGTCAGCGTGCGCAGATGCGGGTGCGGTAAAGTGGGAAGTGGGGATGACATGCGCAGAGAAAGTCGAAGCAGAAATGTCGCCGTCGCCCATCGCGCGTCGCGCTACGTGAGAACATGCGCCCCGTACATCCCGTGCTCCACCCCTCCTACCCCGCCCACACCGCCCACGCCTCCGACGCCCACCACGCCGAAGTACGAGTTGTACCCGACCCCCACGCCCACGCCCACCGAGCCCCACTCGTGCGCCGGGCTCCCGCCCCGGCGCCTCCGCCGTACGCGGGCGACGGGTGCTGGTGCGGGTGGTACCCCGAACCCGGGGACGGCGTGTCGTGATGCCGCGGGTAGCCCGGCGAGGGCGTGCTGCCCGGATGCGCGTTGTGCCCGTGCCCGTGCGCGTTGTGCGACTGAGGGTGCGAAGAAGGGTGGTGCGAAGGGTGCGAGATGTGCGCGTGGTGGAACGCAGGCGAGCCGCCGAACGCGCTGTTCGTCCCGGGCGAGCTCCCACCGGTGCCGTTGCTCCCTCCCCCGCCCCCTCCTCCGCCGTTGGAGTTGTTGCTGTTGGTGTGGGCGCTGCTTGTGGCGCCGGGCCCGGAGTTGGAGTTGTTGGTGAGTGAGGAGGAGGCGGAGAGCGGGGAGAGGATCTCGCTGTCGTGGGGTGTGGGCGTTGTGGGCGCGGTGCTCAGAGTGGGGGTGCGTGGAAGAGTAGGCGGGGCCGCCGGGGTCAGTGGGGTCGGTGCCTCTGGGGGTGGGTTAGCGTGTGTTGGGGAGGGGAGAGAAGGGGGGAGGACAAGAAAAGAAAAAAGGAAAAGGAAGAAGAAAAATGCAGGGCATCCAGAGAAAGGAACGCGCGGCAAGTATCTAGACTCCCAAAAAATCCTCCAAGCCCAAAGGTGCGAAACCGAGACTCACTGCATTAAACTCGCCAACTCGCCTATCCTTCTATACAGCACACACCCGCTCCCGGGCCCATGCACCCCAGCGCCGCCGACGTACGTGCGCGCGGCCGCGAGAGTGCTCTGCAGCGCCTGTGAGAGCGAGATGTACGCATGCCCCATGCCGGGCGACGCGCGGCAGGGACAGAACTGGCTCCCCGCCCCACCCGCGCCGCGCCGCCGCCATTCATCCCGCTGTTGAGTATCCCCCCCCGCCGCCCATGCTGCCTAGAGAGCCGCCCATGCGCCCCGACCCCGAGCCGCCGGAGCCGCTCGAGGGCGAGTACGTGCCGGCGCCCCCGTAGTCGTCGGTGGAGCTGGGGCCGTACGCGTCGTATGCGTCGAAGCGGTCGGTGTCGCCCGAGAGGGGCGAGCCGAAGCGGTAGAGATGCGCCGCGCCCCCGGACGCGTCGGACGGCATCTCGGTCTTGATGGGCGGGAGCAGCGCCGGGGGGCGGGAGGCGCCGTGGTGCGAGAGGGAGTGCCCCTGCACGGGGGAGCGCCGCCTGTTGGTGGGGGACGTGGATGTTGGGGAGGATAAGGAGGGTAGAGGGAGGGGCGCGCACTTGGTGGCGCGGGAGTGCCATTTTTCGTTTGGGTCGCCGTCGCGGAAGTTGGAGTCGGCCCAGCGGGGGTGGGGTTTGCCGCGCAGCTCGCGCACGAGGGACTCGAGCTCGGCGATGCGGTTCCGCAGGCGGGTGTTTTCGTCGACGGAGGGGTCGTCGCGTAGGGCGGGGTCGTCGATCTCGTAGACGCATAGGCCGGTCTGCGAGGGTGGGTCAGCATTTGGGTGTTACTTCCACGGAAGTAAACGGAATAGAATGAAATAAATGAAAAAATATAGAGGGGCACCTCGCAAAAAACAGAACACACACGGCCACAGAAGTCAACGCAATGGAATGAAATAAATGAAAAAATATAGAGGGGGCACCTCCCAAAAACAGAGCACAGAACACAGAATACAGAAAAAAAACGCGACCCACCAAGCCTAGTTGGATACACCTCTGGCAGGGGCGTTTGCGGTCGCACTGCGTCGCGTCAGCATAACGCGTCGTGAAAAAAATAAAAGAGTAGGAACGCACCTTGCGCTTGGAGGTGTGACAATTGAGGCAAGACTGGGTGGTCCTGTTGCGTCGGCGTTTTCTGCGCCCACAAACCTGGCTCAGTTTTTTTTGTTGACACAGTAGTACAAGAGCCCGCACCGGTGGTCAGTGTCCATGGTAAACTCCAAGTCCATAATCTCGCCCTTGAGCTGGAGGGGTGCAAAGGTGTGCTGCTGCTGCTGCTGAGTGTCGAGCTGCTCGTCGGAGTCGGTGAGCATCAGTCAAGCTGAGAGGACAGCAGACAGAATAGCACATCCTTTCCTGGTTCGAGGGATTAAGTAGCTGTACGTGACGCCACCACCACCGCCCCGATCCAGCCTGCCAGATCCTCGCTGGACGTATCGAGAATCGAGATCGCCTTAAGTGATTCCCACAGACCGTTCGATGGGATGATTCGGTTCTTCGCACGTTAGCATTATTCCAAAATGGGGTTGCTGCTTTGGGCAATCACCATTCCCTGCCGGGATCCTCCATCAGTCACGCGTCACAGCCCTTCGCGGCCAAACTGTCAGCGTCGACAGCCCCAGAAGGTAAATCCACCCCGGCGAAGTGCAATTCATTTACTGCCTGATGCGTTCCTTTAGAATCATTGTCTTTCTGTTCGGTGTTTTCCCTCCCGCCGTTTCGACCTCCTCGACGACGAGCTGGGGGGGGGACTCGGCGGGCGGCGCGCGATGCTGGCACGTATGTAACCACCCCTTTCACGCACGGAACGCACGGCCCAGGCAGCGCATCGCCCAAGCATCCGCGCGTCCCGGAGCTAGAACCGCCCTCGGGTGGGAACTTCCTGGGCCCTCTTGCCTATATCAGGTGCCGTCCCACCACCCAGCACAAGATAATTAATGCGGGGATGCCCACCAAGCACAAACGAGAAGGAGGGACGGGGTCGGGGTCGGTTACAATTGATATGACTGCAGATTATCAGAACAGAACCAGAACAGAACAAGATTAAATACCCTGACAGTTTGTTG
>JARKIC010002562.1:0-57260 GCA_029378375.1 Mycena olivaceomarginata
CTCTGGTCCCTGCCCTCGCTCACTTTCCCTCCCCTTCTTGTCTCTAGAGAGTGCATGCTTTTCCTCTGTTGCTGGTCCTTGCCTCGCTCACTTCCCCTCCCTTTCTCGTCTCTAGAGAGTGCATGATTTCCTTGTGTTGCTGGTCCTTGCCTTGCTCACTTTCCCTCTCCTTCTCCTGTAGCTCGTGTGTACTTTCCCTCTGTTGCCAGTCCGTGCCTCACTCACTTTCCCTCCCCTTCTTGCCTCTAGCTTGTATGTGCTTTTCTTCTGTAGCCGGTCCTTGCCCTGCTCACTTGCCCTCCCCCTTCTCGTCTCTAGGAAGTGTGTGCTTTTCCTCTGTCACCAGTCCTTGCCCTGCTCACTTTCCCTCCCCTTCTTGTCTCTAGCTTGTGCATGCTTTCTCCAGAAGTGCATGCTTTTCTGGAAGTGCATTCTTTTCCTCTGTCACCAGTCCTTGCCCTGCTCACTTTCCCTCCCCCTTCTCGTCTCTAGGAAGTGCGTGCTTTTCCTCTGTCTCTGGTCCTTGCCTTGCTCACTTTCCTCCCCCTTCTTGTCTCTAGGAAGTGTGTGCTTTTCCTCTGTTGCTACTTGCTGCCCCGCTCACTTCCCCCCCCTTCTCATCTCTAGAGAGTGCGTGCTTTTCCTCTGTCATCAGTCCTTGTCTTGCTCACTTTCTCACTTGCTTCCCTCCCCTTCGTGTCCCTAGAGAGTGTGTTATTTTCTTGTTGTCACCAGTCCTGGACTTGCTCACTTTCCCCCATTCTCCTTGTCTCAGCTTTGTGTGTGCTTTTCCTCCATTCCTGGTCCCTGCCTTGCTCACCTTCCCTCCCCTCCTCGTATTTAGATTGTGTGTCCTTTTCCTCTGTCACCGGTCCTTTCCTCCCTCACTTTCCCTCCCCTTCACATCTCCAGGCAGTGCGTGATTATCTCCCCCTCCTCTACCTCAGTTTCTCCTGTTTCTCCTATCAAACACTAACTTCTGGTTGCAGCCCTATCAAAGCATTTGGGATCATGGTCTTCTTCAGACATGGGACTCCAACCAATCCTCTCAACCAGTTGCATTATCTCATTAAGTGTCCATGAGACAAGATTTTGGAGTTGTAATTCAGCTTTGAGGCCATCCCATAGAGTATCCAGGCCTTTGAATGTACAAAAACCATATAGTTGAATCCTTCCCCACCTTTTCCTAGGCCCAAATCTGGTCTGCAGATCGAGATCAACAGCATCCATAGACAGTTTGTCACTGGTTCAATCTCACCTACAATGGAATGCATGCCCCAACAGTACAAACCCATTACTTCTGGCTATAGTGTTGCCTGGGCTTTGATCATGTTCTCTTTATTTGCATTGAAATGCTGATCCTCCCTCATGACCACCGGTCCATTCACCCCACCCCTTTCTGAACCTCAGACCGCCATTGGTCGAGTTAAAAAAGACTTGATTCAGGTTCTGAAAAGGCTCAATCCTGCAAGATCTTGTTCACACCTGTAACTGAGACCACAGCACCCATGTCATGAATCACCCTGACTCAGCATCGCAGATATGCTTTTTCGGATTCTACCACCTTCCCTTTTGGGAATAACCCGTTGAAACACTGACTATGGGGCTGGCAGGTGAAATAATCACAAACCAAACCTTGTAAATTAATATGCTGTTCAATAATGTAACTACAACAACTCAAACACTATAGTCCTCGTGCAAGTTCGGGGTTCCAATCCAGTATAGATTGTGGCAATTTGAACTTTAGTTCCCTTTGAGAAGCAAGACTTTACAGGTCTACAAGTTGTATAGATAAAACTTGCTTGAATCCGTTCTAGGCGCAATCGCGGATAGACAGACAAGATTTTATGTTCAACGGTTTTGTATGATGTGGGTCTAGGTTTGGAGATAGTACTCCGATGCGTAGCACAGTGATTCTTTATGAATCCCGATTTCAATAGTATCTGCGATTGCTAATCCTTGCGAGATTACAACCAATTGTCAAGTCCGATACGTTTCCTTATATTCCACGAGTCCGTTCTGTTTATCCAATATGTCCACGCACCATTTATAAAGATCCAAATCCAACACAGATAATATTCAAACAGGGAAAACAAACGAAACTTGGTATAGCTTCTGGGTGTCTCCGAATGAATGCCTTACTCAACCGGTTAAGCGTGAAGTCTAGTAACTTCGTGTCCAACAGGTGGGGTGAGATTCACTGGTGTTCCTCCCATAACCATCCACTTAAATACTTTACAGGATTCTAAATATAAACGAGACAGATACAAATGTGCAGTAGGGTTCAGGGTATATGACTAGTGCATGGCAGCTAGTCGATGAACTCCTGTCAGATATCAAGCGATTAGTAAAATTGAGAGAGATTTATAAGAAACATCAACGAGCTGAGCTTATAGATGAGTCAAGATCTACATCGCTTAGAACAATCGTGATGGGATATTGTTCATGTCAACTTTTAGCCGACCCTCCTCGTCAGCTCTCCGTTACCCTCCTTGGTAACCATCTGCTCAAATGGTTCCGCCTTGAACTGCTTAAGTGATTTGTCTGAAAACCGTGATAGCCGTCGTTTTCCCCAGTACCCGAGTATGGTTTTCTTAGTCAATTGGTAGATCGACCAAGTCCAGCCTTCTCCTGGCAGTTCTAGAGACGTCAGACAATGATCCCTCTGGTTCAGAAGATATTCCCTCGTAATACACCCTTAGTCAGGGAATGTGCAGTAGCCCCAATCCGTTTCCAGGATGGTAAGGCACTTTCCGCATTTGCTCCATTAGCGACTTTCTCACGTCAACCCTTTACCAGGATCGTTGTCCAGCATCTTTTTACCCCTTCTAGCTAACTGCTCAGGCCAGCATTAGCCCTTGTGAGATGACATCGTAATGTAGCGAAGTACATTATAGTATGTTACAACTCGAGCAGATTTGAATAAATGCCCGGGTGCCCCAATACCAGGTCTGTCACCGTCCTTGATCGGGTTATTCCCTGGCCCACAACACTCACTCGACCCTCAGGGACATGAACATCCCTTGGACCTTTATTCGGAATCCATACGGACATGGATTCCTCACCACTTTACCACCCGGGCTCTTATCGCAGTAACCCGGGATTCTATACAACGAGGGCATGACACCATACACATGCAACCCGGGTTCTGTGTGCTAGCAACCCGGAATCCTTTATGCCGATGACCATATCCAATGGGTCATGACTACACTCCTTTATGTTGGTGGATATTCACTCCTGATATCCCTGCCAAGACAACTACACTCCTGAATGGCGACAGGTGTCCCCTGGGTGCCACCTGTTGGCTCCTTTATGCTCATGACTCCTTGGTGACCCCTAGATGCTGTGGTGATAACACATAGGGACTAGGAGCACCAGCATTAATGTTCCTTAATGTTGGATCCAGTAACCGATCACGGTCGTATTTAATTTATGTAGAAAGTATATAAACTCGGTAGAATCTCCCCTGTACAGTAGATTCTACCTCATCTATACTCAGGCCTTACTTTGGCTGGATTGCTTGGTTCTTGGACTTGAGCCTGGAGTGCTCTTGTTCTCATCTCGTTGTTCTGGTCTTGCCTTCACTCCCCTTTCGCTCGACAACACCAGAACTCCTACTCTCTGTCTCTTGCCTTGGGATATCGACCTAGCAGTGTTGGATCTGGCCTGTTAGGAAGCGGCAAGGAGAGACACCTACCTACCAAGGGGAAGAGATCATCACACTAGTTCCCTGGCAGGGTTATACAGAGACTGGTTCACCTGAAACTCCCCTCAGGCACCCCTCGGTCTTGGATCCAGTTGGAACCCCTGTTCGGAGTACCCCTGAGTCGGGTTCCTCCTCTCGGGTTCTCGGGACGCAACCCCAAACCCCTATCCAGAACCCGAAGCCCCTATTCGAGCCACCCGGAGCGGGTTCCTCTCACTAGGGTCTGGTGCATAGTTGCAGTACTCTCGCTGCAATATCTTCGGGTTCTTCAGCATAGGTTGCTCACCACCTATGGATGCTGGCCTGGTTGGCCACATCCTCCCCTTGGATCCTCGACACACAGTCATGCGCTATTCGAGTGGTGACGGATTCTCTCTCAAACACCTAGGGATGGCTGCTGTTGTGTCTGGTGTGGACGTGGTCCAGCTGACCTAAGGGCTGTTGCTGACAACCCATGGCACACCTATTTATTCGAGGATTTCCTTCCCGCTACCAAGGTGGCTATGACACTGTTTTCCCAGCGACTGTGACATAGGATAATATTTCCCACCACAATGGGCCTACTTTGCCTTCAAGCTTGTTTGACTATATATGCAAAACCTTGCTCACTACATATTCTTCAGGTTTGGCCCCTTTTCCATCTCTGAATGCCAGGAAGTGCCGGCTGTGATGGTGAGTTCAATTTCAATTTGAACTCAAACTTCTTCCATAGCGAAGAGTGTTCCTAAGTATTTCTCACATATTCTCTGGCATGCATGCCCAGGAACCAAGGAGAATCTTGGTATCACTCTTGGGTGTATTGACAAAATCCCTCTGCCATGTGAGTGCCATGATGATGGGAGAAACCCTACCACATGCAAAATTCAAGCCCAGCCATTTAACTCTGCTTCATGCGCATTTTGTAGAGGACTATATCTACAATTTACATCAACTGATTATAGCTAGCAGATAGTTTGACCTTGATGTGGTCTAAAGCTCCAACTGTTTAGTTTAGGTTTATGGTTGGGCAAGAAAAGGTTTATAAACCATAATATTTGTGATAACAAGGTATAGTAAAAATCCGGGACTCCAGGTTAAATATTGGTTGTAACATCAATTAACAGCATTGTGAGGCATCTGGATGATGTATTGAGCAAAAGAGCAGGCAGAAGTCAGAGTCTTTCCCAATCTGGCAATATCCATTTGACGTCACCCATTTCAGGCAGGTTTGTTTATGTTGCCGACCTCCAATTACAGTGTGTCCCAAGGCTCGAGAGATAAGTCTCACACTGTGTACACGTAGGCCATGGATCATCTTGAACATTGAAAAGGTTTAGACTGTTTAGTTTTAATTTGCCCACAGCTCACAACCTCTCATAACTAAATAAAAATAAAAAACCTTTCATTGGTTTAAAACCATCACTACATTAAAGAACCTCCTAAGCTGAGTCAGCGAAGGTGGTCATAGGTCTGCAAAATATCTGCAAAGCTGAGCAGTGGTGACTTCACAGGCCCAATATGCAAGAATATGGGAATTCAGCTTATGGGCATTTCATGATTCTAGTCTGGAATGTTGAAAAAAGTGGCCCTTTTTACTGTCTTTTTCCAAACTCGGTGGAACATGGGAATTTGGCTGGAATATGGGAACTTGGTCAATCTAGGAATTTTCTTACCCTAAGCCTCAATTTTTATGTGCATAGGGCCAATTCTCTGCAGTTTTTGTGTGCTTAGGGCTAATTTTCTTACTCTAACTGCAATTTCTATGTGCTTAGGGCTAATTGTCTTACTCTAACTGCAATTTTCATGTGCTTAGGGCTAATCTTCTACCCTAAGCCTCAACTTCTATGTGCTTAGGGCCAATTTTCTTACCCTAACTGCAATTTGTGTGGGCTAGATGTTAATTTCCTCACCCTAACCCGCAATTATTGACCCTAGCTGCTTGAAATTTGTGGGTCTTCTTTTAAGGGCCCTGGCCTGTTAATGAAGCTAACCCGCAAATGTCCTAACTGCCAAATTAACTGTTAGAAAAATAACTATCCCCAGAATCAAACTGGGGCCATTAAGGCTAGCCAGGCGAACACCCCACTGACCGTGGACCTTGTGGACTCCGATTACAATGGCATGGAGACTGACAACAGGAAGACTCCCAACTGGACAGCAGAGGAGAAGATTTGTGTTTGTGACTTCATCCTAGGACTGGATGTCGATGACACGGTGCACTTGATAAATGACTAGAAATAGCTTCAGCTTGGTATTGCACAAAACAACCACTAAAACAACTCCACTACAACAATCTCATTCCTCCAAAGATGTAGGTGCTTCTCTTTCTGAGTTCAGGCCTGGGCTGTTGATAAGCCAGTAATTGGGCCATAGTTAGATACACGTAATTTTGCGTGTTTCTGATTGTGCTCATTGCTGAAAATGTTGTTTCTACGCAACACTACTGGTTCCTGGTAGCTGTTGGGCGAACCACAGAGAAACGGGTGGACATTCTAAGGAATTAAAATGTCCATTGGCTAGTCTCGCCCTGAAAACGTGCAGCCAATTAACCAGTAAAGGAACTTTGTTTGACTTGTTTCCAACATCCACTTAAACAATGGAAACGGGTCAAAGGAATGGGAGTTAGGCAATGTGTTGTGTTGTGTTGAGACACTAAGGGGATGTGTTGGGTCACGAGTGTGTTGGTTGCTAGAGTTGCTGGTTTCCATTGAATGTGAATACACCGAAACAGGTGGTCGGCTATTCCGAGGATCTGGATCACAACTCTAAAGGTGTTCTAAGGTTCTTTCTCAAGAACCTTTTCTGGGAAACACCACAGAAACGGGTATCTCCCGAGACCTACAAAGGAGTATTATCAAGTTCTGCACTTGATACAGAGGGGAGAGATGAGTTGAAGCAGAAACAGGTCGAATGAGTGCAGTGCCAATCTATCAGTGATCGACACACCCTCTGAATAATACAGGGGTGCTGCTGATGGGTTCCTGCCTCGTAATTGGCAAGGGAACATGGTGTGCTCCCAGTTGGGAACCAATGGGAGGCGACACTCGGAAAGACAACCAATGGAAACACGGTTAAAGACTCGGATAAACAGACATTTAATTCATTGGGATTGTGTTTTGGGCTTTGTAATCTTGGCAGTTGTATAAGTATCCAGAGTAATGTTGCCGCAACTCCAAAGGCGAGTCATCTAGGAGTCGAGTCGATAAAAGTCGCTCGACTCGACTTAATTTACGAGTCGAGTCGAGCTGGTTCGACTCAAGTCGACTTCGGGTCAACTTGAGTTGGTGAAGTTGGTGGATTTTTCTTCCAAATTGTCTCAGTATGCGATAGAACGATCCTGGGCCTTCAGAGAGGGTCATACTAGTCGAAATAATTGTTGTTTGTCCACTGCATCACTGCATAGTTCGACTTAGTGCCTTCTGATGCTAAAACGCTCGAGTTTGAATATCTAGACCTAATGACCTCAATAAAACAGAGATATATTATGCAAATGAGATCGCAAACATAGTCCTGAGGCAATTTGAAGCAAAGTACTGTGCTTGCACCTGCACATCAAAATGAACTAGAAGTTCAAAGTTTATTCGTGTTTGCTCAATTCTTGTCCGATCGTCTTGGGAAGTACCGGAAATTTCACTGACAGGTGTGCCTGTCCAGAATATAAAAAAAGGCTGAGGGTAAACGGATGAATAGTGAAGGAGATCCTGCTCCGAGCACATCAAACGGCTGATCCTACCACAAAATCCGGTGTACCGTGATTTGTAGTGAAGCCACACTTGGATGGCATCTAGGATCACTATGTACATAAATCCGGGGTCGAAATCGAGGGGTAACAAGCACAGACGAGTATTTCAAGCTAAGCGAGCTGATTTAAACTCTGCCTGACACCTTCGAATCATCCAAGAATCATCCTCGGGTCCCACCATGCCCACACCCTGACTGCGGATTTTTGTTCAGTATGCTTTTACATGCCGTCTAAGTGTCCTTCCCAAGTCTCTCAATAATCCACCCACCACAAAAACACAGCAAAACGAATTTTCCAGTGGCATCAGTGGTTTTTTCTGCTCGGGGTGGATTCTCCAATATCTATCCGGATTCTCTCAAAAAAATATTATATTCCGGACAGGCACACCTGTCAGTGAAATTTCTGGTACTTACGAACACAATTGGACAAGAATTGAGCAAACACGAACACATTTTGAACTTCTAGTTCATTTTGATGTCCAGGTGCGAGTATAGTAAGTCACATGAGTATGATCACATCTCCTCTGCGACTTTCCCAATTTGGTAATTTTCGCAGTGTGTTGTGATTCTGAGAACACAGGTGCCTGCATGTTCTAATGCAGTTTCGAGGATATGGAGAACATTGGAATTGAGTGAGAATTGAATAAGTTACAGCTGTTATACTGGGCAAATAGCAGTAATGAGCTACACCTCTTAGATTCAATTGAAATGGACCATGTGCATGATAGAAAGATTCTGCTTGCTGGGATATGAGGGCTCAGGTAATGATCCGACCAGGAAGCATCACTTGCCGAGAGTTGGAGTCACAAGTCGCCGTACCGTGGGGTGGTTTCAGTTTAAACCACATCGTCTCCAACGATAGCCTGGTTTAAACCATTCTGGTTCAAACCACCCCTTTGGAAGCCATATAGAAAACAGGGTAAGCCAAGGTGGTTTAAACCGTGGTGGTTTAAACCATTTGTAGGTCCAACTGTGGTGGTTTAAACTGGTTCAAACCATGGTGGTTTAAACCATTTGTAAGTCCAACAGTGGTGGTTTAAACCAGTTTGAACCAAGGGTGGTTTGAACCGGTTTAAACCATTTGCAGGCTGTCTGCTGTTCTGTAGTGGAACCAAGGTCAGTTCAAACCATTTTTAGGCTGTCTGTTGTTCTGTAGTGGAGCCAAAATGTCGGATCCATAGCTTGGGTGGTGCTTGATTGTTCTTCTCACAAGAATAAATGGAATATAGCAATTGGAATAGTTTATTGCATTCAGTTTTCCTCAGCTATGCTAGCATCCCAATCAATATTCTGATCTGGGCGCTCAGATTTGATGTGTTGGGCAAGACCAACTCCAGCTCTGGGCCAAGTGCCACCTACTTTTTTGCAAATTTCTCCTGTGCATCTTTCCCCATCTCCTAATACATGTTTGCCTTCTTCAATGCATAAGCCTTCTTTCCTGAATCTTCTCAATGGTCATGAGCAAGAGCAGTCCAGACGGTCTCCATTTTGTTGAATCCTTGAATTGCATGGTGGAACTCTTGTGCAAGGATTTCAACTTCTTCTTGCCATCCTTCCATATCCGCATGAGCACGGTGCCATTGTACTCGTGCTGCTGTATAATAATAAGTTCTGAAACAATCCATGAGACAACTTGACTCACAATCTAGGAAATATTCAGCTTCCTCTGCTTCAGACAAATTTTCATGATAGCCCTGTCACCAAATCTAACCTTCAACCTTCTCTCCATCACCCAGATTGTGTGGCTGATCTACATTTTTGGTGTAAAGATCTTCATCCCTCAACTCTGGAAACCCAAACTTAGGGTCTTGTGGGTTGCATCCAAGTGCGATTATTGCAGTACGAGCCTGCCGATACTTGTGTACATAACTTTGGATCTTGGTTTGGACATCCTTGATTCTCTGCACTGCACGTGTGTTCTTCTCCTGACCATGAACCACATTACTGCAGGCATTTTTGTGTGGTCTGAGTGCTTGGCAGTGTTGGATGTGCTCACACAGGCTACGAAGAACCTCATTTGCTTCACCCTGTCGCAGTTTGAGTTCTTCTGCTCCCAGACTCTCTAGCCCAAGTTTGGTTCACTCCGAACCGGTGAAGTCAGAGGGCAAGAATAATTTCTCCCATTGAGGCGGTTTGTAGGGCTCTGCAATCACATATGGGATAACCTGAGGACAAATGTGCCATTGTTGCCGATGCCATTTCTTGAGATCTGCCCCTAGACACTATTGTTCAAGCATGCTATCTAGTGTCTGGTCAGCTTCACTGGTAGGAATAAAATTAGAAGGGCTGCAGAGACACCAAGGCACAATACAGGAGGCAATATAAATGTGAAGGGAGAGGCAGTCACGATCTTTGTCAATGCCGATGCGCATTGAAGAACAAGATGCTCAGAACAGGAAATATACTATCTGAATCCTACTGTGGAGTCAAATTAACTGTGTATATTCATAATGATACTTGTACATCCACACTTGAAGACAAGGGCACTTATTACTTATTAATAATGGGATGCATGAAAATTTTGAAATTGTGTCAGGGCATGCCAGAGAGGATGAGAGTGCATATAAAGAGTGTAAAGGAGTAACAGCAACGAATGATGGACATGGAATTTCGGTGGGCAGGCATGTTGTCCGTGATTGTGTCAGCCGAGTCCATGAATTTTCTGGGTAGGTCAATGGCTGGAGGTTTCTTCGCTATCTGAGACAGCAACAAGGGGTGCAAAGAACTGGAGGATGTACTTGTCAAACAGTCAAAGGCACCCATATGCCTAAGGCCAGGCACAACCGTGGCAGCAAGTTGTTTTGTAGTTGCAAAGAGAAATGAAGTTGGCGTGATTCACACAAAGGATGGCCGTGGCACGTGCATGGCTCACAGCGGCACAAAGAATGGCCTGCATGTCCTGTAAACAATTGGCCTGGGTTTAACCCAAACCAGGTACTATCTCCGAAAAGATAGACCTTGAAATCACTCAGCCAGCCAACAGATCATCTTGATATCGTTCCAACTGTGTTGTCATTCTTCTGGAGTCTGGAGCCTCCACATCACAAGCCACCCTCGGAATCGACGCCGGTGAGCTCTCCCAATCTCTCTCTACTTTCGGTGTGGATGGTGGTAACAAAGAACAGAATTCTGTTTGTGTTGTTCTGTGGTTTAAAAAAATAAGAGTCCAAACAACTTTGGTTCAAACCAGATGATTTAAACCACCACTGTTGGACTTAAAAAATGGTTTAAACCACCATGGGTTGAACTGGTTCAAACTACCACAGTTGGACCCACAAATGGTTTAAACCATCACGGTTTGAACTGGTTTAAACCACCACAGTGGGACCTACAAATGGTTTAAACCATCACAGTTTGAACCGGTTTAAACCACCACAGTTGGACCTACAAGTGGTTTAAACCATCACGGTTTAAACCGGTTTAAACCACCACAGTTGGACCTACAAATGGTTTAAGCCATCATGGTTTAAACTGGTTTAAACCACCACAGTTGAACCTACAAATGGTTTAAACCACCACGGTTTAAACCGGTTTAAACCACCATGGCTTAACCTGCTTTCTATATAGCTTACAAAGGGGTGGTTTGAACCAGAATGGTTTAAACCATGCCTATCGTTGGAGACGATGTGGTTTAAACTTAAACCATGCTGTTGCTGAGTCGCCCCAGTATTCAAGCAACCCAGCTGGATAAGATAAAATTCAATTGCCTTGTTTCTCACACTCTGTTTTTAGCTCCGATAGCTGGCAGAAAGGCGGGCATTCATTGAAGTGTTGGATCAAATACAAACTCTCACCCAAGATAAAGGTCTATGTTTAATAGGCAAGGAGAGTAAGTTGTGAAGTTGCCAAAACGGCAACCACCCCCGTGGCTCGACAAGATAGGGATCAAATCAAGTGGCTGCACGACATCCTGATGGGTAATGACCCGAGTGGCTAGATATAACCATAAATAATTCCACTTAAAACATTGAGTTGTCAGATTTAAATACCACCTGGACAGATTTCATGCCACCCACAGAGATTAAATATTGATTACAGGTGGGTGTTGCGAGTCTTGGTCTGCTTGAGTGCTGGAGTTAGAGAGCGAAAGGAGGAAGGCTCACAAAACCGGGTCTCATAGATCGACAACAGACCTTGAGCGCTGGAAGTAGCTGTGGGATCGCTATGGTAAACTTTGTTGAATTCCGGATTGGTATGGGATTTCCTCGTTGGCTATCAGCACAGCCTACCCAGTTCCCTGATTCATTTTTACTTTACAGAATTTACTTCCTCTAGAACCAAGAAGCATAGATTGGCCATGATAAGTAGCAGTACATTCTATACTTACACAGCATCATGGTTTACTTACAAGTCCCCGGCCTCACCTGGCTGCTAAATAAATAGCATCGTAACCAAAAGAATGAATCTATACTGGGATTTTGTGCCATGAGTAGGGCATCAAACCATCCCCATCAAGTTATGGGTTTATGGGGACGTAATTACGGTTACAGCCCCGTCCTGTCTGTGTTTTGGGCAAGCTACAGATGGAAGGGGTTACGGTAGGGGTTGAGGCGTAATATGGCTCCTGTAACCATCTGTTTATGTGGAATCACAGGTGTTGTTGAATCAAAGCCTGCCAAGCCAAATTTTTGCGGCTGACTGCTTGCCGGTGCTTGCCAATCATTGCATGGGTGGTGTTTGAGTCAGCTGTTGTCTATTACAGGTCTTGACAGTCCCCCGAGCGCTCGGAAAGCTATGGGATGTACGCCAGAGGTATTTGAAACCACCCGGCTTCACGCTGACACGCCGAAATGGCTTTTACGCATCATAGAATTGCCTTGTACATGGCAGCGCGGTAAGTAAAGTGTTTTCTTATGAATATTGTCCATCACTCATCTAAAATTTATTGATCTGGCACTAAACGGCTATACGCATGGATGCCATCCTGTCTGAGAGCTCCGAGATCCTCCTTATGCACGGGTCAGGTCATCCTGTAGGCCAAATACAGGCGTAGTTTTTTTTTTGATGCCCTAGCCATGAACTATGGTTTTCGATTTGAAGCCGACTGTTGTTGACCCTTGTATGGCTGCAAGTTTGAGATTGTCCGGCTTTGAAGTCTCTTGGGTTATTAAATGAAGCTAAACGCAACTAAGAGAATTAATTCATACTCAAAACTGAAGCTTTTTTCGACTCCGGAGTCTGCAAGAGTCAACTTCATTAAGTCGACTCGACTTTACTCAGTCATCGACTCGGGAGTCGACTACATCCGACCTGAGTCGGAGCTTGCGGCAACATTAATCCAGAGGTGTTTCTATGATGGACACAGCATCATCCCCGAACTAGTAGGCTATACACTTGCGCATTGGGTTGATCTGGGATCCTCAGCGAACACACTCTTATAGAGAAGCATTATTAGTCGAAATCTTATTTGTTTCTGAATCATATATTATTCTGGAAACACACTTGGGCTCTGCCTGGAAACTGTTAAGAACTCTGTGAGTCTGTTGGAACTGGGACTCTGTTCAAAGAAACATTATTGTTGTTGTTTGCGGAGCGGGTTTCAGAAAGTACTGTCTAGGGAAAACTTTGGAAACGTGACTGCTGTGCGCTGCTCAGAAAGTACCTTTTAGGGAAAGCTCTGTGAACGCTCTTGGCCTATAAACTAGGGGCCTTACTTGAGTCTACGGGACTACTTTAAAATTGTTTCTCTGTCGCTTGGACACTCACACACGCTGCGAAGCTATAAATCTACCTTGTTTGGAAACTATGTTTCCACTGTGTCTAGAAAAACATTATACACAGCTTGCTCCTCGTCTCTTTGAGATATGAAATCTCTCCCTACGACCTTTACAAGGCCCTGTACTAGGGGCTGTAACTCATCGGGATCTCTGGAAACATGGAGATATTGCCGTTTGATTTGTTTGTTGGTTGTTGGGACAGTCTCTGGACTGTTTCTGTGCCAATCGCGAGTCAAGTGGGGTTATTTGAGTGTTTCTTATATAGGTTCTGAGCACATCAATCACCGTAGTATGTGACAAGCAGGCTTGGAACAAACACAATTCAACCTGCAGTTCAGGCTACCCTACCCAGACCCCTGTAGGGGCCTTTTTTTCAAGGAGTTAACTGCCCTAAGAGGTTTTGTAATCCTCTGGCTGGGCTTTTCTCAGGTCCCATTTGTATGGGAGTGTCTCTAGGAGACGTGTTGCCTGTGTGTAGCATGCTCCTGGATTTCGCATCCCCTGCATTCTTGGCAGTCGTCACAGTTACAGTCCCTATTTTTTTGGTGTGCGGGGACATTCTTACATGCTGCAATGTTCTCTGCGTCGCCCACTAGCCGGAGTTTGTGATTATACCGGAGGCAGAGGCTCGCCGGTAGGTGGTTCATTCGTCTTACGCTTGGGTCTGCTTCTCTGTGGTACCACATTGGCATTTTCCTGAGTATCTTCCTTGAGAATGCCAGGCCTTCTGGGTGGACCTGGAAGGTCTTTGCCGTGTCCAGGAGACTTTTAAGTTCTGGCTTGATGTCGGTCGTTGGTCCGGAGCTTGTTTTCCACGACTGTGTCAGCAGGTTCAATCTCACTGACTTATGTACCCCTTTCTGTGATTTAGGTGCCCTGGCGGCGAACGTTGCATCTGCGGTGTAGGCCCAGAGTGCCCTGTCTGATCCTAGGTACAGGTAAGACTTCAGCCACATCATGTCTATGGCTTGGTTCCTCACTTCTATGTCAAGCAGGCCTCGGCTTCCTTCGCCGATTGGGGCCTTCAGTGTTTCCTCATTAACATTTCCTCTGTCTTCTTCCTTCCACCTATATTTACGGATTCTCTTGGCTAACTGTTTCTCAACCGATTTTGGTATCCTACCTGTGTTAGGTACTGGGTCATGCCTCCAACCACCATCTGTACCATATGCTTGTGTCCTCCTATCTGAGGCTTGCCGTTGTTCCAGTTTTCGAGGGCCGCATCAATTTCTCCAGCACCGGTGTCCATGGATGTGTTGCTTCCACATCATTGCCATACCACACGCCTAGGATTCTGACAAAGTCGCCTTCTTCAACAATGTGCATATGTGCCGGAATTTCATTGTGCGATGTTCTTGTCTTCTGTGTCGTTGTTACACTAATCCTATATTCTTTTGCACCGATGGGAATTATTTCGGTCTTGGCTATGTTGAATTTGGCACCTGATAATACCAAAAATTGCCTCTAAGTAGAGGGTATCATCCCCCCCCTCCAATGTTACCCTCTACTTATAGGGAAACTGTGTGTGTGCCACGGGAATGCCATGGCAGGGATGCCATGGCGGCCACCCAATGGGTGGCCAGGGAGAAGAATGGGATTTTGGCCACCTGTGCCACTGATTTTGAAGGGTTTTGGCAGGGGGTCAGTAAAGCGTGATTTTGTGACAAAATAGTGCCATAGCTGCCACAAACCTTTAGACCCGGATCAGTTCCAAAGATGTGACCCAATTAGTGCCATGTATGCCACGGGTCAATTTTGGCAGGGTCAGTAAATTTTGTGACTGGGTTAAATAGCCATGTGTGCTACGGGTCAATTTTAGCAGGGTCGATAAATTTTGTGACCGGGTTAAATAGCTATGCATGCCACGGATCAATTTTAGCAGGATCAGTAAATTTGTGACCGGGTTAAATAGCCACCCATGCCATGGGTCGGTTTTAGCAGGATCAGTAAATTTTGTGACCGGGTTAAATAGCCATGCGTGCCACTGGTCAATTTTAGCAGGATCAGTAAATTTGTGACTGGGTTAAATAGCCACCTGTGCCATGTCGGTTTCAGCAGGATCAGTAAATTTTGTGACCGGCTTGATTAGCCATGCGTGCCACGGGTTGATTTTTGACAGAATCAGTCAATTGGAGGCTGGGTTGAATAGCCATTGGTGCCACCAGTCACATGAAAAAGGACTTGGTAATTTTGAAAGGGATATAGTAAAGACTCTGCCTGTCTGCCATCTCTGCCAGCTATCTACCTATTCCTCCTGTTTGTCCAACACTAGCAATGCAACTCCCTCCATCACCTCCCCGTGTTCCTCTCCCCGAGCATCCTCACCCTCATCGTTGTCACTGGAACAATGTCCATCAAGCCAACCATTTTCAGAACCCTTGTCGTCACTTGCAAGGTCCATGGCACCTGACACGGATGCTGTCAAGGCAGGATGCAACTCTCGGGAGATGGTTGGTGCACATCACCCTCGGGGGAAGAAGAGGTGGAGGTGGGGTCAGCCCACTCCCCAGGTGCCAGGTCGGCAGTAAAGCGGCTTCCAAGTTTCTGGCAGATAGCATAGAAGCGCTTCATATGAATCTTGTCATATTGTCCACATTGCCAGCAGTATTTTCCAATGAAAAATGCGAGGGTAGGGCCTTCTGGCAGAATCTTGACCTCCTTGGCCAGCAAAAACTCCCTCTCATCCTTCATATAGGGCACAACACGTCGGATTTCGATGTCGAGTTGCTGAATCTCCTGCTTCGCTTGGTTGAGTTTGTGGTAGCTGTCCAGAAGCTGGTGAGCAGTCAGGTCTGCCCATGCCCTGATCGTGGCATTGCCAGTGGGGTCCTGAAGAATGTCAAAGTCTGCAAGAAATGTGTAGTCAATGACTTCCTCCCACGACAAGTGCTGCCTTGGAGTCCAAGGCCGATGCAGCCAAATTGTAGTGCTGGAGGGCACTCCGGATTGCTTTGGATTAAACCTGGAGGGCCTTGGCAATATTTTTTCGTACTCCTGAAAGGTCTATCAGCACTACCCCTCAACAGATTGGACCATATACCTAGCCCTGATTGGTTTACCTTTGTCAGTTCTAGAAGTCTTTTCACCACCAATGCCTCTAGAGAGTCTACTGCCTGTCTATACCGGTGGTCGACTACCAGCTCAGCGGCATCAGTCCACTCCTTATCCTCAGATATCCATCGCACCTCGATAGACAGGTGACGCTCAGTGGCCTGAACTGCCTCAACCACCTTGTTGTAATTCTCATGTGCATGGCTCCTTGTGTTACCATTCACTGTTGAGCCCTCTCCAAAGCCATTGTCATACTTCTCCCTGATGAGCATAGCACAAAGGCAGTTAGAGCTACCGAGTCTTATTGAATCCATCAAGACCCACTTTCAATCAGCCAGATTAACCAGCAACTCGTATTACTCCATCTGGTCTGTTTCCTCCTGCGGCTCCTTCAGAAGTGTGTTGAGATAGGCCTTCTCTTCCTGGATCCTGCCTGTAAGATTGCCCATTCCAGCTCATAATCCCTCCCCTGCTCCTCTGCTCCCTCTCACAAGCCTTTTCACAAGCCTTGTCACGACCTAGCTTCTGGGTATTGTTCTCGAGCCTTTTTTTCCCTTTTTTTGTGAGTCAGGAACCTCCTGTTTCTGCAGTACATGTGTTAGTTCGTGTCAATAAATTGTCCCACCATATTAATTTTGCTGGTAGACATCATTCCCGGCCTTTTTACCTTCTTGGTACTCTTGGGCATGAACTGGGTCATCCTTGATCCTCCAGTGATATCTAGGGTTCATATGAGCAATGTAACAGAGCAACAAGACGGCCAGATACTCTTTCATTTTAACACAAGATTTCTCCAGCAATTCTTCCTTTTTTTTTTATGAAAATTTGGTCAGGCATTGAAGATTAGTGGCGGTCAGAGTAGACGATTCTGCATGATTCTGGCGACGATTCTGACGACGATTCTGATGTCGATTCTGGAATTGTTTTAGATCAGAATCGTGCGAGAATCGCCCAGAATCGCTCTCAACTCTGACCGCCATCTTCATGAAACGATTCTGTGCATGATTCTCGCCATAAAATTATTCAACACTACCACGAGCCCATCTCTTTATTTAGTGTGATGGCTCAGCCTCTTGCCTTCTTCTTTGGCAATGACGCTCGCATTGTCAGCGGCGGCGCGCAGACGCACTTTTCAAGTACTACCTACCGCATCCACCACCACAGTTTAAATGTGTTGCGCCGATGTGCAGCGGCCCGCGCCCACCGAGCGCACCCCGTTGATCTGTTGCTCACCGTTCTCGACGTCGACTTGTACTCAGTGTCAAGTGACTGAGTCGGACTCCTCGGCCACCTTGAGCGACACTCCGGCAGCTAATCTGCCCAGTGCCGGGAGCACAGATCAAAAGATTTTCTAGTGACGGTGATGGGTCTCAATTATGAGAATTGTAATCACCTCGAGAATCGTTGCAGAAGCTCCTCCGGAGGAGCTTTTACAACGATTCGACGATTCTGAGGCAATTCTGAATTACGGCGATTCTCCCACGATAAATAAAATCGAGAATCGTGTCCAGAATCGTTGTCAGAATCGCCTGTTTAAATTCTACTCTGACCACTATTAAGGTATACCAAACTCACTTTTCACAATATCTTGCACAAGCGAGACATCTAGTAGCAGAAGTACCTGATGGCACAGGTGGAATTTTTGGGACATTCAGGCTTTCTGAAGGGCCAAAAAGATCAATAAGAGGCTCAAACATGTGCAGGGACCAAGGAAGGACCAACATGTGAGAATCTTTCATATTTGTGGAAGCTGGAAAAAAGTGTGTCGTGGTAAGAGAAGAGAAGTGGGGTACCTATATGCAGATATGGCACATTTTGGACCGTTTCATGTACAAACACAAATCTCAATGCAGAAATTAGAAGTAATGCCACAAATATTCCTAGACCCACATATGTGCTAAAGCTTCAAATTGGCTTCCTCAGATTTTAAATTATGGCTTGAGGAAGACCCATTATCGAGTTGTTGTGTGTCTAGGGTTGGCAATCACGGCGTCTAGGGTTGGCAATCATGACTTTTGATGGTAAGTCCGGTGGTGGCATGGGTGGCAAGATCGAGTTCATCACATTTTTCGGTGGCACTCACGGCATTCATCACAAAATTTGTGACCTCAATGTGGTCAAGATACATGGCATTGGTGGCAAAACAAGTAAAAATCCAAGAAATTGTGCAGGAAACAAGTAAATCTACACCCAGCAAGCCTTCAGCTCATCCAAAGCAGAGAACAAAGCAGCCCCCGCTGCAGCCCTCTCCAGTCTGAGTTTGCTCTCCTCCTCAATCTCCTCCGCCATCAGTGTAGCAAGATAGTCCTTCTCAGATCGAAATCCATGCTCGACCCATTGGAAGAGCACTTCTGTGGTGTATTGGGTGAATGAACACCGTGTCTCATGCTCGGCGATCCGGGTGTTTGAGTGGAAGATGGCTGCACTTGGGATGAGAACTGTGCACCCCAGTGGGAACTCCAAGATGAGTTTGCAGTCCAAAAGAATGAGATTGCCACCCTTTGTATAGTTGAACGTGCCGAGAGGGGTAATTATCCACTGCCCGAGGTTGGCAAAGTTGCGGTGCCCAAAGGCGCAGGTACGAGGGCCAAGGTTGAAGGTACACACTGAACAGGTGCTGTTGATGAAGGGCTGCTGGAGATTGGGGTTCTTGCAATAGAAAGCACCCATGTAGTTGATATAAAACTGGAAGAGGTGCAGGGCCCAGATGGAGAAAAGGCCTGAATAGAGGGGATGGGCATAGGCTTAAAGAGAAGGAGGAGGAATGCACCTGAGGCAAATTCTGGGAGGTTAATGAAGGCGGTGTTGCTAAACAGGGAGAATGAAGGCAGTGTTGATAATTCTGTTAATGAAGTCGCCGGGCTCATTGCAATCAGTCCTGCAGGTGCCTCCTGTGGTAAGTGAGGCCCAGTTGCTACATTGATGGTAAAGACGAGAGTCGGAGAGTGAAGCCTGAGCCTGTGCAATTTCCATGGCCTCTACAGCTGGGCCATGGATGCCTCACATGAAGTTGGGGGTGTCTGGAATGGCAGTGGTGGCACTGGCACCTCCAGCTAGGAACACATGCAGGAAAAGAGGGTGAGGGATCTCAAAGCTGCTGCTGCAGAGGCGAAGCAGAGGATGGAGGTGAGCATTGTAGCTGATATTGTGTCGGTAAGATCAAGCCCAAGGTGAAGAGGAACTGCCAGCCAAAGTCTGCCAAGCAGATTGACGAGGACGACTGAAATGATGAAGATAGTTCGTAGTCGCCAATCTCTGCTCCACCTTCTTTTACTTGCTGCCTCCTCCTTCTGGCCACCCGTGTCTTTTTGTCTGATCCACATACTATGACATCTGCTTGGGATTGTGGTTTTTATTTTATTTTACATACTCACATCCAAGAAATAAATGCTGCTTTTGTTCCCTCTGTTTAGTGATAATAAGTAATCTGTGGCACAGGTGGCAATGTCACTTGCAAAATTACAAGTTTTTTGGAAGTGATTGGTGGCACCGATAGCTGATTCAAACCCCGAGGCACTGGTGGCAATGTCTCCGAAAATTGCAAGTTGCTTTTCAAGGTTGCTTTTCAAGTGATCAGTGACACCAATGGCTAAATCACCTGACCACCAGTTGTCTAATAATCCACCTGCAGCACAAATGGCTACCTCACCTGGCCCCCAATTCACTGATCCTATCAAAAGTTGACCCATGGCAGCCTGGGGAGAGGAACTCAGCGAGGTGATAGAGGGAGTTGCATTGCTAGCCTTGGACAAACGGGGGGAAGAGGGAGGTAGCCGGCAGAGATGGCAGACAGGCAGAGTCTTTACTATGTCCCTTTCAAAATTATAAAGTCCCTTTTTATGTGACCGGTGGCACAAATGGCTATTCAACCCGGCCCCCAAATTCCTGATTTTGTCAAAAATCGATCTGTGGCACACATGGCTAATCAAGCCAGTCACAAAATTTACTGATTCTGCTGAAACCGACCCGTGGCACAGGTGGCTATTTAACCCAGTCACAATTTACTGATCCTGCTAAAATTGACCAGTGGCATGCATGGCTATTTAACCCGGTCACAAAATTTACTGACCCTGCTAAAATTGACCCATGGCATGCGTGGCTATTTAATCCGGTCACAAATTTACTGACCCTGCTAAAACTGACCCGTGGCATACATGGCACTAATTGGGTCACATTTTCAGAACTGATCCGGGTCTAAAGGTTTGGTGGCAGCTATGGCACTATTTTGTCACAAAATCACACTTTACTGACCCCCTGCCAAAACCCTTCAAAATCAGTGGCACAGGTGGCCAAAATCCCATGTTTCTCCCTGGCCACCCAATGGGTGGCCGCCATGGCACCCCTGCCATGGCATTCCCATGGCACACGCAGTTTCCCTATAAGTAGAGGGTAACATTGGGGGGGGATGATACCCTCTACTTAGAGGCAATTTTTGGTACTATCAGGTGGAATTTGGCCTTGGCTGCCACACACCAGTCATCCAGGAGGCCTGGAGGGTTCCCATCTCATCATCTGCAGCCAGGAATGTTGTCGTGTCATCTGCAAACAGGTTTGCCACCAGTTTTTCTTCGCACCCCGGTATGTTGTATCCTCGAAGCGTCGAGTTCCGTAGTGATGCTGCTAGCAGTTCAATTGCCAGGTCAAACAATATGCAGGACATGGGGTTGCCTTGCCTCACGCCTCTTGTCATCCGGAAGCATAAGCTCAGGTGTCCATTTATTGCTACTTTGGTTTCAGCTGTTCTATAGAGTCCCTTGACAGTGCTAATAAATTCTTTGGGGATGTTAAAGGCTTCTATAGTTTGCCACAGGTAGTCGTGCACTACTTTGTTGTATGCCTTTTCCTGGTCCAGTGCGACAATCAGCCCATTTGACTCAGTTGCCTCTGCATAGTCCATCATCTGTTGTATCAACATTGTCTGGTCTGTGATTCTCCCGCCTGGGATGAATCTGGCCTGGTTCTTGTGTATTAGGGTGGGGGCTACCTTAACAAGTTTAATCACTAGGGCCTTCGTCATTATTTTATAGTCAGTGTTGAGCAGGGTAATTGGTCTATAGTTGACTATGTCATTCCTGTCGTTCTTCTTGTATATTGGACACATCCACCCTTCTGCAAAGTTTGTGCTTGGAATTACGCCGAAGCTCTCAATCCCATTGAATGCTTTTGTCATGAGCCCGATCAGATTAAAGGCGGGCCAGTTGCACCATATGTCTTCGAGATATCTCACGTAGATTGTTTTCCACAGCTCATATGTTGTGCTGTCCAGGCCTGCTGCTCAGTTGTTCTGGGAGTTTTTCAGTGCTTCTATAATGCCACTCTCCAAGAGTTTCTGTTTCATCATCTCGTACTGCTCCTCTGTTGGGGCCATGGCGACATTTTCCAGGACTTTTCTTATCTTTTGCTCTCTCAGCTCAGTCTCCGGGGGTCCGGTGTCGTGTTGGAGCCCCTCATGGTAGTCCCTCACGAGCTCTGCCATCTTTTGGGAGTGCTTCTCGTACTGTGGCGGTGTTTCTGGGTCTGCATCTGGGTCCGATGGTTTCCTCAGCACGTATCTGTACTATCCATCTTATTTCCACTGCTCAATTATCACTCAGGCCAATTCCTAGTGATATCTTGTAGTGAAGGTTCATCTTCCCAAGGGAAACACATACCTTCCCTTCAACCTTGTTAGGACCTGTAAAGGGACTATCACTCGTCTGAATCTCGGCCCTTGCACTCACTGATTGGCCTATTTCCGATCCCTGTCTTATTTCTGTAGGTGTCACTGCTTATTTCGGAAAGACTTGGGTTGTATTTGGGTGATAAGTGGGTTGTTTGGGTTTAGTTCAGAGCACATTGTTCAGCGCATCATCTGATTTATCTCATACCATTTCGGCTGGGGTGAGTCCTTGGATTTCCACCCCTTCATATTCAGGGACGCTACTTGTATTGCCGCTTTTGTATTTTTCTTAGACCTCTTCGCTGCTGCATGGCGGTTCCATCTATTTGGCTGTTGCCGTGGCATGAGCTCTTCTCCGCCTTGGCCATCATGCAGGCCGCCTTTGCCGCCTCCAGGCCCCAGGTGTTGGATTTGTGGCTGGGGAATGCTATCACGGCACACCCCCCCCCCCACCACTCTCTCCCGTTGTTGTTCCACCTCGACCACTGGCTGCGCATCTGGGTGGCGCTGTGCTGTTCTTGACTGGGTCGGATATGGCATGTTAGCACACTGTGAGGTACTTGCTGGCTGTGATCCCTGTATAGGTCTCACGCCATTGGCCAGTGTCGCTGGCACTCTTCACACTGTCTGTGTGTTGTGATAAGGACCATGGTGTCAGTATCAAAAAGTGTGTGATTCGAATTCGACTGTGTTCATCCTCTAGAGGGGAAAATATAGTCAAATGATAGGGGGGAAAGTCGGTGCGTGAATCGGCTTTGTGTGAGCGGTGGGTGTGTGTGTGGACAGTGAGTCATAGAGACCATTAGTCTCCTAGTTCCCCATATGAGTGTACTGGAACCCTAAATTTGTTACCCTGTCTGCTTTCCTTGGTGCGCTCTTCCCCTTAGAACCAGCACTGGAGATGCGATGAGTGTCGCACAGACAATGACACTGACATTGTTTGGTCGATGGCAAGACAATCGGTCTTGTTGGCTATGGACGGCGATTTGAATGTGGTGGCTTCTCTCCAGGCCTGTCTTCTACAGAGCGGTGCTCGTGAGAACGGTGATCCTAATCAAGGAAGCCTGGAAATATGGCATCGGGTCTGGTGGGGAGGGACCCTGCTGATGGAGGTGTGGGAGGTGAGACGCCGATGAACGATTGAATATAGTAAGAAGTGTGGCCTGTCTCTAGCTGTGGGGTGAGGAGAAGGGTGCACAAGAGGTACGAGGTTGGGGAAGACTGGGAGTACCCCTTTAGATTGAGTGAGAGTACTTTGGCAGGCCGGAAGGTACTGATTACTCCTACTAAATGTGCTCCCTATTATACCTCCTCGATGACTTCCCACGTTTCCAGAGATGCCATGTGGTCGCAGGTGTTTCCAGGGGGCAGGGAACATCATGAGGCGTTTCGGGGTCCATATACCGCAGGAGAATGGGTGCCTCTGCTGAGGAGACCAATCGTCTTTGGGTGCACACGAGGACAGCGAGGCCAAACGACCTCGGAATATGTTTGGAGCCTCAGGCACAGCCTGGCGGTCGTGTCAGTAGGTGCTAGAGCATTCCGGAAGGAGGAGAGATGGGTGATCTCCCTCGGCTAGTTGATGTGTCATGTGAAGTAGGGGGACGGGTAGTGTCAGGATATCCTCTGCCTCGTCCGATGGGTCAGTGTCAGGCACGGGGTTGGTCCATCTGGTGAGAGATTGTCTGGAAATGGAAAATGGGGGAGGTCGTCCACGCATCGCGCCACGGGAGGGGACCAGTTGTATCCTGTCAATGACTACTGGATGCCGAGTAGTGACGTGCGCGATCCGTGTGGTATGGGGAGCGCCGGTCTCGTTCGTCATAGATGCATATACAGAGGGTCGCTCGCCGGCCACGCATCATAGGAAGGAGTCGAGAGTCCAGTCCCGGGGAACGGTCATATCCAGCTGACGATGGTGCGGGAGTGAGTTCGAGTGGCGGAGGAGATGATGTGGATGGTGGGGAGAGCATTGGTCTCGCTCAGAAGCTGCTTCTGGTAACGTAGAATCCCATTTAGGAAGATCTGTCATGTACATCGAAGCTCGTTCTGTCATGGTGCAGATGGTCTGCAGGGGCCATGAGGCGACGAGCGGTGCATAGCACGCTCAGAGAGCTCACAACAGCTGCACATCATCCCCATTGCAGACTCTGAGGTTTTGCAGATACATGCTGATGAAAGGGACATTCAGAGTTATGTTGATGCATACATTAAAAGGTCTTTGCACTTATCAAATCATGTCAAAATTGATCTGGAATTGAAGGAGAAAGTTCGAACAAAAATCAGGAACACAGTGGATGGAATGTAAGTGCATATTAGAGAGGTTGTGCAAAAGCCGCACAAGCCGCATGCGGCTTCACGCGGCTTTTGGGCATTGTGCAAAGCTGTGGGGAGTATTTTTATATTTTGGACTGACAAACTAACTATAACTGACTTGCATGAATACCATTTTGAATGTTCCATTCGTGCGGCTATCCAATCAAATCCAGCGAATACAATGATTTGTCCCCAAGTATCCGCACTGATTCCACACCACCCACGAATTGAATGACGAATCAGGCAACCATCCAATAGTCTAAAAGGCTCCCCTGCACTCAATGGGGTCACTGAAAGCTCAACTCTTCCTATGTGAACTCGGAAAATCCCCGCGGCTTTGCACAATGCCCAAAAGCCGCGTGCGGCTTGTGCACAACCTCTCTATTATCTGTGGGAAGCAGCTAGTTGACTGCACTGGGCAATCAGGTTCCTCCTTGCCCAACTTCACCTCGAGTCTCTGGGTACGAAGAGGAAGCCCAAAGCAGTTTTAGAAGCTCTGGAAAATCTGCCATCAGATTTAGATGAGACTTACCATAATGCAATGAAGTGAATTGCAGACCAAGATGAGGAGGCAAAGGAAATTGCCCAGTCCACTCTCATCTGGGTTACCAATGGGAAGAGACCATTGACAGTTGGAGAGATCCAGGTAGCTCTGGCAATTGAACCTGGGACAAATCAACTAGATGTGGCCAATAGGCTTGACATTGGTACTATCCTCTCTGTTTGTGCTGGCTTGATTATTGTGGATGAGGAGCACTCTATAGTGCGACTTGTCCACTACACCACACAGGAATATTGGGACAGAGTTCAGGCCCCTCAATTCCCAAATGCACAAACAGATGTGACCCGCAGTCTGCTCACTTTCTTGGCATTTGATGAACATGTAAACAGCTGGTCAAGTTATAGGCATAAGAGGAATCAGCCTACATTGTTCAATTATTGTCAATACACTCTTGTGCATGCAACTGGGAAGCCAGAAGAGCATCTCAGCAATGAGATTATAGAATTTCTGGAGCAAGTTGCCACATGGGCGGAATGGGACAAGGCATTGGATAGTTCAGCTCCATGGGATTTTCACGACAACAAACCACGCCGTTGTGGATTGCTGCTGCTGCAAACTTGGTAAAAACAGCTAAATACCTCACAAGCACATTGGGTGGCCTGACTAACTCTTATCATAGAGCAGCCATTGTGGCATCACACTATGGACATTACAAGACTGTTGAACTGCTCATCAACAAGGGGGCTGATGTGAATGTCCAGGGTAAAGGGCATGGCACTGCACTCCAGGTGGCATTGTCCAAGAGCCACTCAGACATTGCTGAGCTGCTCATCAACAAGGGGGCTGATGTGAATGTCCAGGATGGACATTATGGCACTGCACTCTACACAACATTATCCAAGGGCCACACAGACATTGCTGAGCTGCTCATCAGCAAGGGGGCTGATGTGAATGTCCAGGGCGGACATTATGGCACTGCACTCTATGCAGCATCTTCCAAGCCACAAAGACATTGCTGAGCTGCTCATCAACAAGGGGGCTGATGTGAATGTCCAGGATGGACATTATGGCACTGCACTCTATGCAGCATCCTCCGAGGGCCACAAAGACATTGCTGAGCTGCTCATCAACAGGGTGGCTGATGTGAATGTCCAGGATAAAAAATATGGCACTGCACTCCAGGCAGCATCATACAGGGGTCACAAAGACATTACTAAGCTGCTCATTAACAAGGGGGCTGATACAAATGTCCAGGGTGACATTATGGCACTGCACTCTATGCAGCATCCTCTGAGTGCCACAAAGACATTGCTGAGCTGCTTATCAGTAAGGGGGCTGATGTGATTGTCTGAGGTGGACATTATGGCACTGCACTCTTGTGATGAGGGTATTTAGGGCATGTCCAAGGCTGCCACTGCTTTATCTCATATATACTTACATAGTTTGATGTTGTATAGTTCCTGTACTTAGATCACGTGAATTGATCTTTTGCTTGTCTTCATACTACAATGTTGTGAGCCAACAATACTTCGAGGGAACCCCCCCCACCCCAGACCCGCTGGATGCCTAAGCATGCATATAAAGGCTCTATAACCCCAGTGCTGCTGGGTGTCAGCAACAGTGCTTAGGTCAGCTGGACGATGTCCACACTGAACACAACAGCAGCCATCCCTATGTGTTGAGGGAATCCGTCACTGCTCAAATAGTGCATGAGTGTGTGTCGAGGATCCAAGGTGGCAGATGTGGCCAACCAGGCCAACATCCATAGGTGAGCAACCCATGCCAAAGAACCCAAAGATATTGCAGAGAGTACTACAACCATGTACCAGACCCTAGTGAGAGGAACCCACTCCAGTGATAGGGCATGTACAAAACCATGTATGAAAATACCCATTTTTATTTCATTTTGAACCTATTAGTGGGCAGAAGTGAGGCATTGGATTATGAGCATACACCCTCCCTGGGGTGGTAGGCTACACTATTGATGGCTGAAATTCAGTGTAACAAACCAACTAAGAAGGATTGAGTAGACTTGACAAGGCAGCCCAAAAGGCTGTTGCAGCCTGACTATGATATTCAACACTGAGCTATAGACGGTGGTGGTAAACCATTTTCTTATATGTTGCAGGTAAAACGTCAGGGAACTACTCGGAATTATTGACTTGATGCTTCAACAGTCTCTGAATAGTCTGACGACTATTGAAGAAAGATATAGGAAGTCAGAATTGTTACAACCACTTTAGGGCCGGCTGAGATATCATGCTGCCGGATACCAGTTAGGATATCGCTGAAACAGTGTACCATAAATGCGCGGCATCTAGTGCTAATTTTGTGATTTTCTATGACCAGTATTTATACAATGGGAACCAACTAGCACTTCTGTTGTTACTAGCATCCTAGCTAGTATGCAGACCACTTGTTAGGTGGTATAAAGAAGAGTCAGAGCGAGCCCTAACTGCTGACTGTAGCACGAGGCTACACTAGTGTGACACACTAGCTGCTAGTCGAGTGTACAAACAACCAGTGATTAAAGCACTGCCTAAACATTCATGAGACATGACCTAGGAGACTCTAGTAGTCCAGAGATGACTTGCAATGGAGCTAGCGAGAGTCTAGCAGATGGATATCTATGATGGGGGTGCAACTAGGGGACAATGCCTTGAGCTGGGAAGCTTGGCGCAGAACCCAGTGGTACTATCTAATCTCCAGATAAGCGACTGGGTGGCAATCAGCAGAACAACTGACTAGCAACCAGCTAGGGCTTTGCCAAAGACATACCACGACATAAGAGATGAAGCAACACGAGGCTAGTGCCCAATCTGGGCAGCTAGGATGAACAGAATAGCAAGCAGGCTATTGGAACAGAGCTAGGGACAATTGTACAGACTGCACCGATACCCAGGGGTCTGATTGATGTCCTGACTGATGAACTATGACCATCTGATGCTGGTTGCAACACTGCATTGTCTAGATGTGATAGATCAATGTTCTGACAGAGTAGAGATGACCTAGACCACTGGCTACATCGCTGGTTGGTCTGGAAGTCATGCTCGGCATAGACGGAGGGCTGAGGATCAAGTGATATACCCACAGTTGAACACTAGCTGGTCAGCGAGGCTGACCTGGCTTATACCAAACCAGTCCCAAAACCAAACAGCAGTTGTCTCATTGGCTGACCTTATTTCTCATCATCTAATATTGCTTATTGTATTATTCAGCTCTCTTTTCACATGTACCTCAAACCTAGTAGTATAAAAGGGAGCACTGGACAGACTAGGGTCTACAAACATTATGCCCCAGACTTTTGACGAATCTGGTGCTAGTGGACTCAGGCTGCTAGTGGAGGTTGATGCCGAACTTCACTTGTAGTAGTCTTTATATTGGAATCAGTAGACTGTTGACTCTGGAACATCAAGTGATTAAGTTGAGGATTTGCGTTGTTGGTCCTAGACCTCCACATATAAAATAAGGGTGTTCTCTTTGAGACCCAGCTGCAGTTTGTGCTAGTGACTTTGCCTTCACCCTGATGAACTGTCTGGAATCCGACTATACCTAAACACTGCACATTTTGCGAGTTTCAGGAATAGTTGGATTACAGTATAGGCTTATTTCTAAGGACTGGTATACGGTCTTGGTATAGCCAGATGGGTTGTGATCACAGAGTAACAGGTACAAGGGGTAGGGGACTACCCTGCAGACTGACAGTGCTCGCCTTGAAAACTGTAGAGGAATGTGTAGCCCACAAACCTCTTTAGAGACCATTTCTGGTGTTATTCCCACACGATGGAATAGGCTGGACATACTGATGATGAGGGCGTGGGGGAATGGTCTTATTTCTGCACCAATAGGCCGTGCACCTTCCATGTGATAGATGTCAGGGCCCGGGGATATACATTCCGGTGAAGTTCTGGGACTAGTAAAGGTCGGCTAAGGAGATCTGATGGGATTGTCTTATTCCGAGCAGACGGAGTTGGGGAAATAAGAACCCTTTCTGGGACAAGTCTCACTAGGGGTATCTACGAGGAGCTGGAGGCCAGGGCAACATTACCCGATGGTCAGCGATGGCGGGAAAGGACCAGGGACAACAGGACATAGGACGAACGACTCGGTATCAGTCAGCCAAGAGACTGAGGGTTTCAAACCCCTAGGCTGACCAACGCCGCACGAGCGGACATCACAATTGTCCTGTACACTGGCCAATGGCAATACGCTCGTGGGAGCCCTTCCGACGGATAAAGAGCTGTACATTGTAGAGTGTGTTGTTAGAAGCCTATAAATCAAACTTGTGTTTGTTCAAACCCGCTGGTCACATACTACGGCCCGGACCCGAACTCACAAAGAGAAGCACTTAGATCTTTGGAGGTAGATTGGTTGTAGTTGGTTGTTTTGGGTGTTTTTTTTTTTTTTTGCAATACCTATCAATCAGCTATTCCTAGTCATATAAGAAGTGCACCGTTTCAATGCCACCACGTGACCTTCTCACAGTTGAAACCCGACTGCGGATTCTAAAGCCACAGACCCACTGGGGTCTGCGCCACGGGATGTGACTGCTGTGTGCTGCTCAGAAAGTACCTTTTAGGGAAAGCTCTGTGAACGTACTTGGCCCATAAACTTGTCGCTTAGACACACACACACACACACACACACACACACACACTGTGAAGCTATAAATCTACCTTGCTTGGAAACTATGTTTCCACCATGTCGAGAAACACGTTACAACCATCTTGCTCTTTGGTTGGTTGTAGTGCACAGTCCCTGGACTGTTTCTGCGCCGATCACGAATCAAGTGGGGTTATTTGTGTGTTTCTTATATAGGTTCTGAGTACATCAATCAATTCTCCTGCAGGATCACCATATCCTGTAGTTGTGCCATTTATCCTGCAAACATGTCAAGTCTTTCATTGACCTCTGTTTTTATCGAATTCACAAGAGTTGAATCCTGTGAAACCGGGGTTGGAATCGGTCCAGGAATGCGCGCAGACGTACAAGCCCGAGGGCTATCCAGCAGCATCACACCCGCTGTCCTTCCTGTCCAGTTGGTCGCAATATAATCGGCAAGTTTCAACACCTACCGATAGGACAAACAGTCTCCTCTCCACACAGTGGGTTCCGTTCCACTATCAGAAACATCATCCTCCGCAGCGGTTCCTTCATGGATCACATGTATTCCCTGCTGGTTCATCACTACCTCCACTTCCTGGCTGTAGTTATCTTCCAACACGAATAGGACAAGATTGACCAACATCCGGTTTACAACCAAGGCGGAAAGTCCTTTCTTCAGTTTCTCTGCTTCCATTTCAAACACTAGTTTAAAACAGCACAATTTCCCGAGTTCAGAGCGGGAAATAGGACATGCTAGCATGCAGATGTCCTGGAGTTTCTGAATTGAACCAACCTCTTGGTCTTCCACTTTGGGATACAACCACAAGATCTGTTTCCGCCATTTCTTATACATCGAACCCTCAGCTTCCACAAACATGGAGAGGCTCTGCCACTGCTCTCTGATATTGACATCATCGAGGTAATTAAAGCAACTCATCAGCAGCACCCCTGTATTATTCAGAGGGTGTGTCGATCACCGATAGATCAGCACTGCCCTCGTTCAACCTGTTTCTGCTTCAGCTCAACTCTCCCCTCCGTTTCAAGTGCGGAACTTGATAATACTCCTTTGTAGTTCTCGGGAGATACCCATTTCTGAGATGTTTCCCAGTAAGGGTTCTTGAGAAAGAACCTTGGAACACCTTTAGAGTTGTGATCCAGATCCTCAGAATAGCCGACAACCTGTTCAGTGTATCCGCATCTGATGGAAACCAGCAACTCCAACACCCGACACACTCGTGACCTAACGCGACCTTCTAGCGTCTCAACACAACATAATACATTGTCAACTCCTGTTCCCTTGACTTGTTTCTGTTGTTTAAGTGAATGTTGGAAACAAGTCAATGAAGTTCAGTCAGGGGATGCCCCACTTCTGCCATTCCCTGTGCCATACAACCTGCCTCCGTCTGGGCCTGTGTTGGTATGCCTGGTACTTGATCCGAGGCCTCATCCCATCTTGTGCATCTCTATCCTTCTGTTGTCTGCCCTCCCGACATCCACACACGCTCTGTCCAGTTCGTCCGGCTCTTCTGGTTTGTCTGCCTCCTTGGCCGAACCTCAGCTCCGGAAATTTCCCACAAATGCTAGCCCATCGGACGATCCTCGGCCGCCAGTCCTCTCCCAGGCCCTGTACCATTGGGCAACCCGTCTTCCCAGTGTGCATGATCCGTCCGGTTCATCCGGATCATCCAATCTGTCCGCCTCCTCAGCCGAACCTCGGATCCGGATCCGAGACCCAGTGAAACGGCGTAACATAAATGCGCGGCATCTAGGGCTAATTTTGCGATTTTCTATGACCAGTATTTATACAACAAGAAGCAACTAGCACTTCTGTTGTTACTAGCATACCAGCTAGTACGCAGACCACTTGTTAGGTGATATAAAGGAGAGTCAGAGCGAGCCCTAACTGCTGACTGTAGCACAAGGCTGCACTAGTGTGACGCGCTAGCTGCTAGCCGAGTGTACAAACAACCAGGGATTAAACCACTGCCTATACATTCATGAGACATGACCTAGGAGACTCTAGTAGTCCAGAGATGACTTGCGACGGAGCTAGCGAGGGTCTAGCAGACGGATATCTACGATGGAAGTACAGCTAGGGGACACCGCCTTGAGCTAGGAAGCTCGGCGCGGTAACCGGTGGTACTATCTAATCTCTAGATAAGCGACTAGACGGCGCTAGGCAGAACAACCCGACTAGCGACTGGCTAGGGCTTTGACAAAGACATACCACGACATCCAAGATGAGGCGACATGAGGCTAGTGTCCGATCTGGGCAGCTAGGGTGAAAGGGAATAGCAAGCAGGCTATTGGAACGGAGCTAGGGACAATCGTACAGCCTGTACCGATGACCGGAGGGCGGATCGATGTTCTGACCAACGAGCTATGACCATTTGATGTCGGTCGCAACACTGTGTCGCCTAGATGTAATAGATCAACGCTCTGACAGAGTAGAGATGACCTAGACCACCGGCTACATCGCCGGTTGGTCCGGAAGGGTGCTCGGCATAGAGGGAGGGCTGAGGAATCCATTGATATATCCACAGTTGAACACTAGCCGGTCAGCGAGGCTGACCTGGCATATACCAAACCAGTCCCAAAACCAAACAGCAGTCGTCTCATTGGCTGACCGTATTTCTTATCATCTAATATTGCTTATTGTATTATTCAGCTCGCTTTCACATGTAACTCACACCTAGTAGTATAAAAGGGAGCGCAGGACAGACTAGGGTCGAAGAACATTACACCCCAGACTTTGGACGAAGCTGGTGCTAGTGGACTCAGGCTGCTAGTGGAGGTTGATACCGAACTTCACTTGTAGTAGTCTTTATATTGGAATCAGTAGACTGTGGACTCTGGAAACATCGAGTGACTAAGTTGAGGATTTGTGTTGTTGGTCCTAGACCTCCACATATAAAACAAGGGTGTTCTCTTCAAGACCCAGCTGCAGTTTGCGCTAGTGACTTTGCCTTCACCCCGACAAGACGGAAGCTCTGTCGTAGTGTGTTGGATCACTTGCTAGGTGGATTGTGTGTTGGCTTGAGCCCACTAAGAAGAAGACGGACTAGGTGCCCCCACCTCTAGTTTGGCTATAACTTGTCAGTTACTTCACCTTCACCCCGATATAGATGGAAGCTCTGTCGTAGTGTGTTGGGTCGCTAGCTGGACGCTTGTAGTGAACTAGTGCCGGTAAAAGCGGAAAGGTTCCTGTTCTTGGTTAAGGAACAGGTCGGCGGTCAAGGAGAGTCTTGCCATTTGAGGATTGAAGTCCCTTGTTGTTAGCCTCAGTAGTCTTTGGGGCTGCCCTTAGCGAGGATTTTCACAAACCTACATACTCTGCCCTGGTTTTCTCGACCTAGCGGTCCAGCCATCTTGTATCCACCCCATATAAACACACCCCCGGACCATCCCTAGGTTCCTAGCAGTGTTGTTGTGGCGGTTGCATATTGCTAGTACGTTGTAGAGTGTGTTGTTAGAAGCCTATAAATCAAACTTGTGTTTGTTCAAACCTGCTGGTCGCATACTACGGCCCGGACCTGAACTCACAAAGAGAAGCACTTAGATCTTTGGAGGTAGATTGGTTGTAGTTGGTTGTTTGGGTGTTTGTTCGCAATACCTATCAATTAGCTATTCCTAGTCATATAAGAAGTGCACCGTTTCACCGGAATGACACCGGAACAGACAGGAAAGCGAGTGTAACGCAACAAGAGGTTCGATGTGAATGGAACCCTTGCTGTGCAAGTGTTCAGCCTTGAGCTGAGTGAACCGGAATGACACCAGAACAGACAGGAAAGCGAGTGTAACACAACAAGAGGTTCGATGTGAATGGAACCTTGCTGTGCAAGTGTTCAGGCTAGATCTGAGTGAACGAGGGTCAACCGAACAGACAGAAGCGCAGAGCGCGATGATGTAAAGCTTCTCCTATGAAAACAAACGAGAACGAGTTGCTGGGGTTCTCCAAAGCGAGGTGGATGCATTCCAAGCGTAGACAGTAACAGACAGTAGTGGGTTCCGATCCCAAGCGTAAACACAGTAGTGGGTTCGATCCCAAGCTCTTCAGACAGTTGTGGGTTCCGATCCCAAGCGTAACACAGTAGTGGGTTCCGTTCCCAAGCTCCAGCATCCAAACAATCCCAATATCCAAGTGCAGGCTCAGCACAATCCAACATCTCCAGTCACTTTCAGACTCTTCCAGACAATGGCAAGTCGGATCTCAAGGATACCGAACACACAGAACAAAGATCCCGAGCCAAGATGAATTCTAAGAGATACCTTGTTCAAACTCCCCAGTCTCTACCGTTTCGCAAGCGTTGCTGCCTACTAGCCGTGGGGTATTCCGTGAAGTCACCCAAGATGCCCCTGCTACTAAATACAAAGCCCTGAAACACATGGAAACGTCTGAGAATAAGTAAGTATGAGTAAAATGGTCTGTTTATCCGATGAAAGGCTTTGCCTCGGTCTGTCTACAGCTGGTACTGCTGATAACGTGGACCAACGAGTGGAATGCAGCGTACAAGCCACAACCACTAACCGAATCCACATCCTTGTTCCCCGGTTGCACAAGCTTAGACGTGCCGACGAGTATTCATGCATTTTAGACTTCTTCACAGAACTGTGAAGGAGTAGAAAAGGGACACAGATACTTCAGTTTGACTGGTTGAAGCCCTTAATCAAGCGCTCAGAACGAGAGCACTTGACTAATGGCGTGCAAGACTGTTGGTGGGATTAAGACCCTCTCTTGGCATAGCCAACCGAGTGCGTCAATCCAACACCAATCCAACACCAATTCCAAATATAAGCCTTCCAAGGCTGCTGATTGTTTAAGGTCCCTTTCGACCGTATTCCATAATCCCAAATAATAAGCCTTCCAAGGCTGCTGTAGTGGTGCCGTGTTCTCAATCCAAATCCCAAATCCCTTCACATCTTAATCACAATCCCAAATTATGTGTTTTACTTCCACCGAAGGCAAGACATATTAATCACATTGTGCAAACGAAGCAAAGCTCTTAATAGAACCAGTCCAGGATCACAAGCACGGACTACCCATTGTAACACAAGCCCTAGATCCAGTCTCTTAATTGAGACCAGGACCTAGCTCCTGTGCCACCCCAATGTTAGTGCCACAAGCACTAGATCCAAGTCTCTTTATGAGACTGGGGTCTAGCACCTGCGCCACCACCACTGCAGTAGTGCGTCCATACTAGAACTGCCTCCTTATATACTGTACATTTACGCTTACACTACTCTAATTACACTACCTGAGTAAGCTAAAGATCTGCCATTTAACTCCTTGTTTCCGATCGGTTGTCTGACTCGACTGAACTTCCAAGCCAATAGTGTTGTCCTGCCCTTCGGACCATTGGATTCAGAAAGCGCCGAGTCTCCCATTTCTGTAGAGACCCAGAACTCCCTAATCCGCCAAGTGGTTCCCAAGATATAACTTCGTCAATTCCTGATCAAGCCAAGAACCCAAATTGGGACGGTAACGGGGCTGAACCAAATTAATGGTCAAAGTCCCTTGATAACACCTTCAGATTCAAGGAGCGTTGGGTATCAGCTTTCTGTAGATACCCTAATCTCCCCGAACCACCCAGTAGTTGTTGAGATATTACACCAATGAAGCCTTGCCCGAGTCAAGAACCCATATTGGGATAGCAACATTGATCGGTGATTAATCATGTGTCCAGACACGTCCCCAGAATAGGCCAAATCAACCACAACAAGGTGCGTCAAACCCACAGTTCTATCTCTGCCGATAGACACTGGTTATTCAGAGTGGATATTTAAGTTCCCTGATATTTGTTGGCCCCACAGAGCCTTAATCAAGTGATTATAGGACTCTATTATTAAACCCGTTGAATCGAACCTTAATCAGTATGGGAGGTTCTGATTAATGTGCTCTCGGGCAGGTTGATTAAACCCTCATGCAGGATGTGCCTGATTAACCATCGGGACTCATGTTAATCCTGGAGATGTACATCTAACTTGGTAATGCACAGGAATCCCAACATTAGCGAGATTCCAGGCAAGGCCAGATAGCCTGCTTATCACCGTCCAACTTCCGTGTATCCATCGTAAGAATGGGTATCTGAGTCCTTCTATTGGCTGCCCATGTTGAGCACGACATCTTGGTGCGATCCTGTGCACATGTACGATCGGTCGGACTATGCCCGAGCCATCACAACCGATCCTCTATGTTGATCTGACTGTATATGTGGTTCCTCCCAATGCCCATGTCTTTCCCGTCTACCGGAACATCTGGAACCAAAGCCCCCAGTCCGTAGCTTTCCAGGGATACCGCATTCAAAGTACTTCCCAGTATGGGTACTTGCTCCAGGAGCTGATGAGTGTAGGTCCAAGTGATTGGACCCCGCTTAGTGACCATCCCTTATCCGGAATGCCTGGGACAGCATGGAACCATCAGAATTTGATGTTCCCAGCCCTTCCAGTGATCATCTGATCAGAACACGGTACGCGTCCCATGTCCAACACACCACACAGGATTCCAGTCTGTCCCCATCTAGTTCCGTGAGCGGGAATAGAGTAGACTTCACATTCCACTTGTTCAGTGGGCTACACATCTCCTACAGGTTCAGAGCGAGCACATGCCAATGGTTCCAGAGTGTTCCTCCCCATTCCCATCCGTTACTCAGTGGTTTCTGCCTTGCCAGCTACTTGGGAACCTCAGTACTGACGCTTCTGGAGCGTAGCCCGGCACATGTCTTGTCATGAAACGCGAAAAAGCGAAGATTTCATGGATGGACAAATCCCTGCTTATCACCGGCATGTATGGAGGCAACACTGGATGAAGTGTTATGCCGAAAATAGTGTAGGAGTCAGCAATGCCGATGGCATTATGTGTTACGGTTGCCAATTTAGGCAGCCACCAAGTGGAGGCGAAATTTTGATGTGGCTGTGGACATTGGCATCCCATTGTTTTAAGTAGATAATTTTGCCACAATTTTGGGATAAAATTTTCATTGAGATTTCAGTGTCAGTCCTAGCACTGTACAGGCAGGGGAGGATGGAGCATTGCACGGATGTGGTGATGAGGAGAAATATGGGCATATAACGATAACGGAGTTCTCTGGAGTGCGGGGAATTTAGCAGAAATCTTGGATGAGTAGTACAAAGTGCGGCAAATTAAAAAAAAAATTCTTGCCGATTTAGCGCTCGAAAAATGGTTTTTAAATACAGGGTACAAGGTAGCAACAAGCCCTCTGTTATGTGTTACGTTGCTAGATTTAGGCAACAATTTCTGCTGTGTTATGCGTTACGTTGCTACCATACACGCCGGTACAGTACTTACCATCTCGACGCTGCCTGCCCCTTCTCGCACCACAGATATGTCAACGACGTGTGCTCCGGAGCCCACACCGTCCTCGACGTAGTTTCTAATTTACCTGCCGCTGTGTCCTTTAAATCTCATTCCCACTTCCCTCCTTTATGCTTTCTCCCCTCTCCTCGCTATCCCCATCCTTCGACACCTACGTTCATGGTCTTACCAGGGCCATCCCATACTTTGGCGGATGATCTTCAACGCAATCTCGGGACTATGCACACACAGAGTTATATCTATACCGTGGTGCAGGTGCTTGGCGGTGGGATAGAGGCTTGAGCAAAAACTCAGAGCCTGAGATGGATTCCAAGGACAACGAGGGTGGCCGGGAGGGGGCTTCAAGGCCAGTTGTAGCCCGCAGGATGTCCGGTTGGATGAGTGATATGGCGTGCGCGACGCTCGCCGAAGAGGGTGATTCCGCCGGTTAACGGCCCGCACAGGCCTTTGGTGCTTGACCGAAGAACACTACGAACAAAATCCGAGAGCAACACTATAGCAAGTTCTATGTAGACTATCATGTCTCGTCGTACTCAATCGGGAACGGACAGGGAAAGGTTAGATACGGGTCACTATTACTGTATTAATACAACTGCTGCCTACGTGGAAATTTGAATTTCACCCCGGGGATGGTCCATCCTGGGATTAAGATTAAACGCTGAGCTGAAAATAGTATTAGTATAGATTAATAGATGGCCAAGGAAGTCAAACAAATTGAACAGAGGTGTGAACGGTGCGGTGGATATCTATCATTCGGGATTCAAACACTCAAATAGAATGAAATAATGTGAAACAACGCACGAATACCGCATGGGTCATCAGAAGTCCAACGGGTGAGTGTCAGCGGCCCTGGCTCTCCCCCGATAGTTCCAGGACCCGAAGACGTGCCCGTCGTGGAGAAAGACTTTGCTGACTTCCGAATATTAAGATTGGAAAGCTGCGAGATGGTCAGTAACGTCGCAAATCGATCTCGATATGGGAAGGATGAAGCGGACCAATGTGATGACGTAGACGCGTCCTAGAAGGAACAAGATACCTCCGGGGACTGCAAAGGACAGATGAGCCTAGAACGTAGTGCCAATACAGCTTAAACAACGGACTATTGGTCTCCGGGTTTATGAAATACCTGGGTTCGCAGTCCTGTAAATTTGTGTGACGGTTTAGAGCATCTCGTGCGACTTACGCAATTAGAGCCCCCCCGGCGCGTCGCGGCCGCAGCTCCGCTCTGGATTGACCGCGGTCAGCCGGTCGAGTACGCTATTATTAGTGCCTGAGCCATGCAGGTAAATGGATTACCATATTGCGCACCTCTGTGTCTCTTTCAGAATCCCCCTGGCCTTCCTGAACTCCCAGAGTAGCACCGACGACGATACCGGCGTCCACAACGAGATCTATTACCAACCAGAGTCTAGGTGGATTGAAATTGCACAAAATACCCGGTGGTCATGAATGAATGCCAGAAGAGGGAACTTTATGGCGAGGAACGCACGCGACAGGGATCTTGAGCTTCGGGCGGTCCGCCAAGGAGGTGTACAGGATGAGCATTAAATTGCATGTAAACACGCTACCAAACTGCGCAGGAAGCACCGTTGGCATGAAGCGATGTGCAGAAACAATGGTCTTCATACCGAGACAAGTATTGCGAAAGACAGGAAAAGAGAGACGAGCGTGTTTTGGGTACTGGAAGCTGCTGAATCCAACGAACTACGAAAAGAAACGGATGAGAGGGGCGATGAAGCACGTACAAGTGCCAATATCGGAAAACCAGAAAAGCTTGAACCAACGCGGCCAGAAACCCGGTGGTGAACCCATATAATGGCGTAGGCTGGATTGTTACACTTGAGCCATAAAGGATACATACGAAATTGACGTACCCAGTGTCCGTTGTAGAGGTACTCTATATCGTCTGCAAGCATCCACTAAGCCATGAGTGGGGGAAGAAGGTTCTGAGACATACCGGCATGTGTAACCGTGTACTACATAGTCATATAGTCATAAAGTCCCGAGTTATCAAGCACTGAAGGTGAACGCTCACGAGGTACACGCAGATATAATCAGCGACGATGGACAGGGTGTCAACGAGCAAGGCAAGCGTTACCAGCGTCTGCAGTAAACTCGGTCCCAGAAAAATGAGGCTGTAAGTGACCAGGAAATACCTTGTTCTTCCAATCGTCTTGTTTGAAGTTTTGGAAGTAGTATAAATCTGAGTGATTTCGAACGTGTACAGAAGCTAGCGGCCAACTTCAGGTTGCATCAGAGTGCACAGAAAAACCAGAGATTACTGAGCTGGGTTGGGTCACTGAACTGTAACCATGATGGTAGCAAGAGAAAGACACACCTCGCCCAAGTCCCTATTAAAAGGGGTCTGCGAGCCAAATTTAACCAGCAAGCTAAAGAGCGCAGATAAGATTTACCCAGTAACTGTGTCAAGAGCTGGAGAGACATTGGCAGAAGGCGTGGACCGAACTATCAACCAGTTGCCGCGCTCGTCATTAAGTACCATGACATCAACGGCGATCAATTTTTACTAACTCAGCTGTTAACATGAAACGACGGTCCACATGCTCAGGAACAAACGCCGAGCATAACATGTTTGGTGACTAAACTCCAAACAGTATGGATGACCCTGAGATCCAAGGGCTGGTTCAACAATTCATAAAAGGTGGTGCTGAAATGGTCGTCAAGGACAAGTCAATCGACGTTGTACCAAGTACAGATACTTACACGGCGGCAAAGCCGGTCGAAATGGAGGGCGACAGTCACTGTTTTTTTTCTTCTTTTATGATTTTTCTATTTTATTCACTTTCTTTTCTCGCAAACGCAATCAATCGGAGTTTGAGAAACCGAGCACAACAAACCCCGCAAACTCCGCTCCTTGGTCCGAACTGCCGAAAGAGTACTTGAACGTTCCTCAGGAATTTTCAGCGTCGGCTCGCCTTTATTCCGTACATCTCAAGAGTTAGCTTCTCAGCCTCATCAACCATATCCCGCTGAAAGATCTGAGGCTGCAAATCGCCGGAGTGCCTACGGATCATGTTCGGCACTGAGTGCACGCCAGCCATCTCCTCACATCAATTATACTCAGAACAAGACATACCGCCGCTTCGCTCCGGCAACCGGAATGTATGAGCAGGTACGAACAGGCATTAACCGGGGTGCATTCCAGAAATACAGGGGCAGTACATAGACTAAATTCAACCTGCTCATTGACTCGGAAGGGCAACACCGCCGCACACCTTCAATTCAGCTAACGCGAAAGAAATACAGGCTCACCGGGCAGCACTAAACCTGTGACACCAAATCCACGATTAAGGACCACAGGGGTCACAACAATATTTCGTGAAGCCAGATGACTGCCTCGCCAACAGGCTTGAATATTGAAAGAAATTCTCCCCAGTTTGGCGGCGTTGGATGCTTTTTGGTGAACCACGGAACTGTAGGAAGCAGAGATAATGAAATGTACAAAACAGTCCAAATATTGGCCAACTTGATTCAGGAAAAATATCGGCTCCTCAAAACAATAGCTTGCTTGCGACGGAAGACAGAGCACTGGTCCAGAAGCTTCCGATAGCGGCATCCAGAGTAGGAACAGATGTTGCTTGTAGAGACCGAACATTGCATGAAGCAAATTTCAGGAGCCAGCCAGGATGGAATCGATGAAGAGACAGCAAGAGAGGTCAGAACGATTTTTTTGACGCTGATGCTGGTCTTTTATATCTGAGAGTGCCGCAGTTGATAAAAATCCGTTCTGCGGCACAGCGAGGTCGAAAAACCGGTAAAATCATGGGGCCTACTTGTTCACTAGAATGTACCAATCGAGGTGATATTGCGCAGGTCGCAGTCCGCGGTTCGAAAATTGCAGACACTTTGCTGCGAGAACTGTGTTTGGTTGCGGATTGCAGTACAGAGGTGTCAGCTGCATGATTTTTATCTGTTAGACGGCTCGATGGAGGGATCGCGGGTCAGTTGATTTCAAAGGCCGTGCACACAAGCACGGTTCATAGGTGCACAAACGGGCGTCAACAAATTGTTTGGTATAAATGGGGATAGTAATTGAACATGAGATGGGCAGCAGTGTCAAGAATACAGCAAAAAGTAGTACAAAAGGAATTAAGCGCAGACGACGCAGAGAGGAGGAGCAAAGGAGCATGGTCATATGGGGAAATAACACAGCCGAGGAGCCATTTCGTTAAAGAACGGTTAATGTGAGACAATGTCTTTGCCGCGGCCAATGTCTCTCGACTAAGACTTCTCGCGCTCTTGTGTTCCCGGTACCGTAGGTCTCCCGCCGTAAATGTGTTCATTCGATCGCAGCCTGGATTAGCTATGGGCGGTGTACTGTGTAAAAACTACCCTCCTTTTTACATCTTTTTAACCTCTTTTTGCGTGAAAAGTCCAACCTTTTCCTGTATAAACATTTATACACAGTTACAGTCACGGCGAAAATTGTTGCCCATACCAAAAAAGGGAATTTTGTGATGGTTCATAATAAATGTGTGGCAGACAAAATACTAGCTAATGCTCAGGTAGAGGGGTATTCAGATGTTGTATATGAGCCAAAATACCACTTATTTTCCCATCCACTTGGCCTTGGATGCACAGTTATATGGATCATCAGGCTACCACCAAAGTGAGGGAGCAATTTCCAGGATTTGGTGCACCAAAGTTACCTATAATATGAATCACAGTATTCTAGCTCAGAACTCACTAGTAGTTGGTCCATGGTGTGTTTTTTATGGGCCATCACAAAAATTTCTTTTTTTGGTATGGGCAACAATTTTCGCCGTGACTGTATAACCGTTTCCGTTTCCTTTATTTGCTCAAGGGTCTAAACAGTTTATAAAACATTTTTACAAGGTTACAAGGTTTTCTTTACAGGCTCCATGGAGCACAATCCAGTGCAAACTCCGACCAGACAAGTCAAATGCCTTAGCATTTGAGCAATCAGTGCAACAACATAAAATGTTACAGTGAGCGACTGGATGTGTTTTATTGTACCACCATGACCCCTGCTGGCAGGGGGGATGCTTTTGTGAGCTATTCTGGCAATCCAGTGATAAGCCGTGAAACAGACCATGGGTAAAATAGCAAGGAATTTGCTGATTTCTGCCTTAATCACATAGCGCGCTGCTCAAAGGGATTAGCATAAGTCCTATATGGCTAATCAGGGCTTGATCCTGCATGAGGACCTTAATCAAGTCCGCCTGGGATGCATCAACTGGAAAGTTCATACTGGTTGACATCCATGATTAAGGGTTTAATTGCCAAGATTAAGCATCACTGCTTAATCAGGCATCGCGGGGCCCACAAACAACATGGGCAATATTAATCATCCTCTCTGATGATTTGGGGCACCACTGTGGGGTCTTGATTAGGTGTTCGAGTGCTTTGTTGTGCTTGATTTACAGAAGGAGCCTTGCGTGATGGATCAGGTGATTCGGGTTTAACAGTAACCGGTTACCCCAGCTGTGGTTGAACCTCACCTATCAACTATCCAATCATTGTTGCCATCCTGATTGGTTACTTGAACCAGGCCAGGACGTTAACTCGCATATCTCCACAACCACTTGGCGGTTTGGGTGATTAAGGTACTGGCTCAGAGCCTGTACCTGTGTCTACCTGAAACTGAAGGTCCTGAATGGTGGACAAGAGGATAGAAGATGGGACTGTCTACATGATCGAACAGGGAACAGTCATACCAGACACACTCAAGCATTAAGGGGTCGACACACGAGGATCCTACATATTTACCCACACGTGATTAACTACGGACACCTTACTCATATACCAGCAAGTAGACTAATCATCGTATTGTAAGCATAATTGTACAGTATATAAGGAGGAGGTTTTGGCATGGAAAGGCACTGAACTTTCTGTCACTAAGAGCAGTAGCCTTTACCAGGTATTGCTTGATAAACGACGGAGATTCGGGACTTGTCACCCAGGACTGACTTCGTTAAGAAGTTTGTTTCATCTGCACAAGTAACTCAATATCAATTGTTGACTCGGGATCTTGGGATTGGAAACAGTTAAGAAGCTAGAGAGAGCTTATTAGGATTGAGAACACGGCACCACACTACAGTAGCCTTGGAAGGCTGATTATTTGGGATTTGGAGAACACGGCACCTTGTTAGGATTGGGATTGTTGGCTCAAGCTTCTAAAGCTTATAAACTCGATTTGTTGGCTTAGGCACTCGTTTGGCATTGCTCAAAGAGGTCTAATACTTTAAATCAAACCTTGCACTTCGGACTAGACCTCTTAAAACAGGCTTGTTCCTCACAACCTCTGTTGGATTATCTGTGCTCCTTGAACCTTCTTAAAGTGTTCAAAAGACCCGTACTTGGCGGCACAGTCTAAACCATCCAAGGGGAAAGTAGTTAGGATTGGTTAGTAGTTGTGTTTTGCCTTAATCAAGCAACTCGCATTCTGCTCGTTGGGTCTTGATTAAACTAGTACTGCTGTTGTAGACCCGAGCAAGCATTTCACCGGATGCTATATGAGTGTAATGGAAGATACCATTGCCAGAGAGTGTTTGTATTCAGCTATGGCTGACTGGCCTCCTCTCTGGCATAGGATCATGACTCAGAACATCTAATTATTTCAAGAATGGTGTGTGACTTCCTTGCCATTTCTGGCACCAGTGTGTCAGTCGAGCACCTGTTTTCGAGTGCTCACCATCTTGAGTCCCGGCCGCCATTGAAGCCGTGCACGATTTCGGCGGCAATGTTCACCAAGATGTGGATCATGGATGGGCTTCTCAAGTAAGGGTCATTGGACTGCAGACGGGGCTAGTAGTGTAGTTTACACACATCCAAAAACACCTTTTATAAACGGTTTTAAACAAATGTTTGAAACCTTTTCCTTTAATTTTACCCAAATCAGGGCCTGCCTTTTTGGGAATTTGCAGCTTGTGGATCTCATCCAGCGAATATTTATCCTAGACACTCTATGTGTGCCGCTGGTGATACCGTGCTGGTTTCTCTGATATTCTCCTCACGGCGAAACAACCGGACTCAACCCCGCTGCGGCTTCGGAGAAATCGGCCTTTTATTTGGGCATTCTGGCGATGACAAACCCCAAGAAAGGAGTACTATCTATGACTAGGATCCTGGCCACATTAGGATCCTGGCCACTTGTCAATTATAGGCCTGTATGCTTGTGTATTTGGCATTTTTGCTCAAGGGTGGAACACAACCTATGTTGCCCGTTCATGTTGATTTCAGCCAAAAGTGATGAGTTGATGTTAAGTGGTGGCGGGGTTAATGTCGGGCCGCAGGGTGAGAAAATCAATTTATTATCTCTGAGCAGCCATTCTGCTCCTTTCTCCCACCAATTCTTTGTCAATCTGCGACTTTGGAGGCTCGTTCTTTTCACCTGATTTCGAGCTTCTCTCTAGGTATGTAAAGTTCTCTCTGTCTTCACCCTTTCAGTGTTAAACTCCCTACATATGATGATTGTCACCAAGCCTGAAGACTACATCCGAACGACCTTTATATCGAACGACCCTTTGACGCTCCGAGTCCAAAACTTGGTGTGGTCCACCTTGATAGGTAAACCTTCAATTTTAACATATTCCGGAATTTTACCTCCTTTATTCCTTCCTCAAGGCATTCAGTACACCATAGTCACCCTATTTTTGGTGGATTCAAAATCTAAATGTCGGGTTCTCTGGAGCATGGAGCAAGAGTAGAACAGCGGGTCCGGATATGTCAATTGATTTCTCATAAACCTGCCTGTGACTTATTTTAACTCAATCTATCTCTCACTGGCGCGCAGGCCTCGTTTAATTGGCAGCTTGGATCCCGCCTCTCATACCTGTCATTGGAAGCAGTTGGTTCCACCGTTTTCATAGATGGTATGTACTGTTTTAGTGTCCTAAATACATCACCTATGACCCTTCAACATTATTATACATCGCAAGTCTATCAACTTAGCCGGCAACACTGGATTGCGGGGGTGGCCAGGTTCTGTGTCAATTGCCTTTTTGGGACCTCTGGCGGAAAATAATTCACCATGTACTCAAAACTCTGTCAAGTGGGCAGAAATAGGCTCAAATTGTTCGCAGGATGTACGCCAGGCATATGGAATCATCAGATATTAGGGAAGTCCTCGGAAAAATCTGTTAAGAAGCCAAAACCTCTAAGGTGGCCAGGTTCCCAGCGCAATATAGTATCTCTCACTCGCGACCGTACTGATTCACTGCGCATCACTGAGCCGATGGGGGACAAATGCGGGCCATTTATACCACCAATGGCCTCTCGACGCACATAGCACTGCTCTTTGAACAAAATCACTCCCCTCGGCTCGTCTCAGCAATCACCACTCCCGGTCGGTATAGGCTATAGAGATACCGGCACCTCAAGACTCCAAATTGGCTCGTCCGACTCCTGCCACAACCGCTCAGCAACACCGTCACAATATGCTACCTTGTCCCGCCACGAACTCCGATGCTCTACTTTTACCCAGTTGAGCTAGTACTAGACAGGCATTGTGAGCTTCCACTATGTCAATCCAGACAGCAAATTTTCATGATGCCTGCCTAGTACTATAGTCCGATTTCATTCATCGTTCCTGCTACTCAACAACACAAGAGCTAAAACATGCATACATGTACGCTCTCGAGCCTCAGCTGGGAAGATCTACACTTTTGACTCTAAGTGGCTGCCAGCATCGATTTGGATTCGAAAATCAACCAGGATGCTGCGGCAATTTGAACCGCCAGTCTATGATCACGGTTGATATCATGATCACCGCGTTTTCATCCACCGTCCAATAATTTCGAAGGGACCACCCGACATCCCGACTTTGCCTCATTCCCCCCTGCTCACATCTATACATGAGATTCTACCAGTGCGTAGAAGGTTAAAATACACAGTCCGCCCTCCGCCGGGAAGAACACTATCGGTACCGCTTTAGGTGTGCTATCCTCCTTCCCCTGCTCCTGCTCCTTTCATCCGCTCCCCCTCCTCTCACTCCGCCTGTGTCTCTCCTGCTCTTTTTCCTCCTCCAATCTCTCTCCTGCTCTAGGGACAGCACGACACAACATGGTGCGCAAATCCAAAGAAGCACATCGAGGACAAGCTCGAAAATACCAAGCCCCCTCAAAAAACCAAAAAAATGAGACAATGAGGCACCCAAGTTTACCTGTCCTCTGTCTGCAGAGGATGGTGGTTATTCTTCCTAGAGAAGAGAAGAGAGGTCAGCGGTGTTCGTGAGGCGGACGAGGGAAGCACGAGATGAGATGAAATCATAGAAAAGATGGAAAGAAAGAGAGGAAGGCAAGCGCGCGAGCGGCAATACGCTATCCAGGCTCGATAGCATAGATAGATAGCAAGGGCAGCTTGCACTCTGCTCATTCGTGCTCAGTGCTCCCATGCTCGCCGATGAATGAGCAAGGGTGGAAGCTATTCCAGGCGATCGGCAATGGGAGGATTTCCATCCCATCCCATTCCATTTCTATCTCTCAACTGCAATCCAAGGCCACCCCGTTCCCGTCCCCCCCGCCGGAGAAAGTCGGCAGCCCAGAAAGAATTTCAGAGGAAAATGCGAAGAAAACACAGACAAGCCGAGATGCGACTCGCCCGCCTTCCGACTTCGCCCCGCAACCTAGGCATGAAAGAGGGAGCTAGGTGGGGGTATGGACATGAATACAAAGCAGAACCACTGTGAGGGCTCCCCCGAGGAAAGGATAGACGGATCAGAGGCTGAGCTGACACCGATACACTGGGTGCATGATGAGGAACCTCGCGTGTACGCGGCACGCACCCTCCGCCGCAAGAGCTCGACGCACGTCCTCGACTGACCTATGATGGAGAGACCTAGCGGTGTGAAGGGAGAGACACCGTAGACGTAGCCGGGCCTATGCACACGGGTGGAGCAGAGCAACTGGAAGAAAGCATGTATGTCCCAGTGGTGGGTGTCAATGCATCAAGTGCTGATGCCGCGCAACTCCAGGCTACCAGGAACGTCTAGTGATGTCCAGGGCCCGGCCCAGCCTGAAAGCCCGGGCTTGGGCCCGGCTTTGGAGGGCTTGGGCTTGCATTTCTTCAGGCCCAAGCCCAAGCCCTGGGGGAGGGCTCGGCCTGGCTCGGCTTGGGCTCAGGCCCAGGCTTGAGTCACGTGTCGGGAATTTTCAACAAAGGTTCGAACACAGTTCAAATGGTATGAAATATGGGTGATTGAGGGAATATGGGTACCTAGGTGAGTGATCATCAGTACTGGCATGATTTTGGAACAATTGTGGTATTGGATATACAACCTGCATGATCTCCACCTTGGTAGAGGTCGTTGATCTATATTTGAGGAGGTCTGATGTCGTGAACAAGAGAAACTACATAGAAACTTGAAGAAAGCTCAAATGCGATGTATAGGGCTCGAAACAATGCAAGATCAACCTTTTCACTGAGCAATCAACTACGGACGGCCGGGTATTTATAGTAGATGAGAATATTATATGAAATAGAAGGGGGAAATGGGAGTCAAGGAGTGTGTGTGAATGTCAAGCAACAGTGTTGATGAAACAAGTAAAGATAGTGTGGAATGGGGGTATGGTGGTGAAGGAATAATTGAAATGCGCACAGCGCACCGTTACACTTTATATCACATAACTTCGGTGTGTCTTGGGTAACCGAGGCCCGGGCTTGCGGGCCCGGCTTGGGCCTGAAAACTTCAAAGCCCAAGCCCTGGGCCCGCTGAAGCCCTGGTAGGGCCCGGCCCGGCTCGGGCCTGTGAGGGCCCGGCTGGCGGGCTTCAGGGCCTCAGGCCAGGCCATGGACATCACTAGGAACGTCCCGAGGACCCGCCAAAGCCACACTGACCTGTTAGATTTGGCGGTATTCGGTTGCGCCGCTGCGAGGCGCGGGATATGCGCGGATCACGGCGATGGACATTCGGGGGTATCGGAGAAGTATGTGGGGCGGTATAAAGCCTCGCGGGAGGGTGACGTGGCTTTCTTTCACCCTTTGACGCTCGTTTATACTGGCTTTTGTACTACGGCGACAAACGACATTCATTGTGTTCTGGATTCGATCTGGCGGCATCTGGGCTGGACGGCTAACTTTAACACGACCCTCTCCCGCAGAGAAACAGTGTGCCAAAACCCGAGATCGCGATGCTGATCCACAATGCAGCAACGGCATAGAAGAGTCCACCACGCCGCCAAAGCCACCCGAATCAATCCACACAAGTCCCAGTTCTCACCTTTCTTCGTCGCCGGCTTCATCATACGGTGCATTCACTGAAGCATTCTATCAGGTCGCCACTCATACACCGAAGCCACAAGAACGCACCCGGTTCCCACTTCGACAAACGAATCTCTTCACAGACAAAATGCTAATGACCCAGCACTATCCGGAACCACGTGCCACTTAGCTTCATTTGGGAAGTGGCCGCATTGTTCGTATGGGCAGAAACACGGAGGAGGAACAAACATTGAAAGAAGATTATTTTGTAAATACATCATGATACAAGTGTACGAAAGTATGTACTAAGTATTACTGGACCCGCTGCGCCGAATTACTGCGTGCAGAAAATTGTAAGGAATCCGCACACCTGTTGATGTTCGTACGAGACGCATGCGATGTACTATAAGTACCGGGACGCCCGCCACGTAGCCAGTCTAGGGTGTGCACGGCGACGTGTGCTATGTGGGACATGCGCGGCAATGCAGCAGACATTGAGCAGAAGCGAGGGACATGAACAGCGACGAGGACAAAGCCGGAGCCGTGCACGACGACGCTGGGGAGGTGCACAGCGACGGGCCTGGGGGCGTTGTGCATGCCCTTGTGCACAATTTGGGGGACATCCTCCGCGCCGTGCACGCCACGGCGGAGGCAGGCGGCAAAGTGGAGAACACGGAGGACATGTACTAGATTCCAAGGTGGCACGGCGACATGCGCGGCGACGCGGACGGCACCGAGGGCGCTGCGCACAATTTGGAGGGTGCCCGCAGCGATGTGCGCGAGAGGGGGCATGCACGGCGGGTCGGACAGAAAGTGGCAGGCAGGGACGACAACTTCGTCTGGTGGGAACTGATGTGGACACGTAAGCTTCACGTGTTTCCGGAATCTGCTGGGGTCTCTCTCAATGTCTCATGTTGGGCTGAGAGAGCCTTCCTTGTCGATCATTCGGCGATAGCCGGGATAATTCCGGAAACTGATGGGCACAGCCAATTTAATCTTCTGTCACCAACGCCGCCGTCCTGGACTCCTAATCGCCAGTCCAAGTTTGAACCGCCTTCGATGGCGACACGCCCTGGGGTCCACATGGTTGCCGCTTCGTTCTGTGGCACAGGACAATGACCAGACGATAGCTTGGCGCATACCACGAGTGATTGACCATGTACGACTCGCAGCCGCACTCCGAGTGCCATATCGCGATGTTATGGGTACCTAAATACGGTACTATCATATTCCGACACATTCAATATTAGATACTTTTTCCCTCGATCTTTCTGCACTCTCGCTGGCACTTCCAAGTGTAGCCATATTGGCTCCGCATCATTACGCCACTCGGACTTTATTCGAGCGACCCCATTTCTCTAACATCGCGAGCCAGATGTGGGGCTGGTCCGAAGTTTCAGCACAACCACAAGTCCGATTCTCACGGGTTCTACGCCTACAGAAGCTGTTACAGCACAGCATATGCGGAATCACTTGCCGTTCAGCCATTTCACATATGCACAAATTGGATGACTGGAGCCCAGCCAGAGGGACGGTGGGTATGTGCATTCAGAACTTCAAGCTCTTTTCTCCATTTGAATTATCCGATAGCAATCTCTTTGAGAAGGTCCTGAATTTCCTCCAATACGTAAGTATCGACACCGCGTTTACTGATTCGCGTTTGACCCTCCAATGAAATGCCGGAAAATGCTTCAATTGGCACAAGCTTTCTACCGCTTCACACCATCTGAAAATTTCCCACTGCAGACGGTTTCCTGGCTCTAGACTTGCTCTAGACGTAGTTGGTGTCTCCCTTTGATGGCTAACCCTGGAGCCATTTCAAAGTTCATCGTTACTTACCTTTAGCTCGTCCTCTTTTCTTGACTGATTGACAGTCGCAGTTAGAGCGCAGCGCGTGGCCTCTGAGCGGTGCTACTAGGGAAGAGCGGCAAAATCTTGGATGGCCGGATCAATTGGGACAGATTCTTGGACCTGATCGCATACGCGATCTTATAAAGATTCTTGCCCGTTGGCTGTTCCCGCACCAGCTGTCCCTCCTCATCATCCAGAGGCATGTCTCTTTCTCTCTCTGAGGCTCAACTCTGGGCAACTGGTTCGAGACGTTGACCTATGGGATGTATTTCGTGACTTGTGGCTTCTGCGCTCGAACGCTCATCTGTATCGGCCGGAGGACCGCTGGCGGAGGCCGAGTGAAATTAGATGGCTCATTCTCAGTGTCGGCATCGCCCTATTTGTGGTGGCGACTTTCGATGTCATCGTAGGTCTCGCTGATCTCGATGCCGAACTTTTATGCTTACGGTCCTGTAGATTGGTCTTCTTCACAACCTGCAAGCATTGTGTTTTATGGGGAAGGAGGAGCAGCACAGGAACTTGCGGATATCTCGGGATGGATCAATGTAGCCAGAGTAAGTGGGGATCATTGTATTTGCTGCAGCTCTTTCATCAGTTTACCTAGACCGCTGCGCACGCTGTTCAGATGATCTTGGGCGATTTTGTTCTTGCAAGTGCATCCCACTTTGTCCTGCATACTTCCTTTTTAACTCGTTCACTTCCATACTTTTCCAGATATACAGGTAGGCTGTTTGTCGCCTCTCCGGCGTATTCCGATTGACGTTGCCCTCATAAGATGCTATATTGTCTACTCCCGCCGTTGGAAAGTCTTAATACCCTCATTAATTCTATATTTCGGTGGTGTGCCATCGCAATCAAGCTAGTCGAGGCCCAAGCCTCGTTGAATTACGCGAAAACTACCGTGACTTCATCGGACATTCGTCCTTGGTCGGAGACATTCTTCTGTATCACAGCTGTAAGTGCCCTATTTGCTGTTATCCCTCTGAAAAAATTGAACCCTGCATCCTTGATAGGTTCAGAATACGTTGACGACTGGTACGGAATATTCTATATCCTGGAAGATTGGCCACTAGTTAACTCCTTAAAGGTCTCCTCATCTGGCGCATATGGCGGGTTGAGCGCGAGATGAGGAATTCGTACCAGTGCAAACGGAACGAGAAACAATCATTCCCCATTCCGCAAAGTCATCCGAGTTATCGCTGAATCCGGATTCGCATATACACTGATGGTGTTTCTGACCTTTCTGGTCGACCTTTGTAATACCAATTTAGTATATTGCTTCGCCGATTTGGTGAGTACACACTTACCTGTAGAAAGTTCATGTTTATCAATGTTGGCTATCAGACACATCAAGCGACCGGGATCGCGTTTAATGTCGTCATTATGCGAACCTCTCCCAGTCGTGATGAACAGTTCACTATTTTTGCAGCCAAGGGCCTCAGCGCAGCCGAAAACGGTGCTCTGAATCGTCTGCGTTTCCGCGCCCACATACGGAACTACCAGCCGACATCGACGACGATGACTTCGCAGTCAAGTCAATAAGAGCGTCGCCTGTCGGTCCTCATGAAGATCTGCAGATGAACACCAACACATATACTCATGACAAAACGGAACCGGAAGGTTCTTAAAAATATACTATACTCTGAGTGCTCCGCTCATTACTCATTGTCTGACCGTATTTTATCCATACATAATCTACCAGTACCGTATAATTCCTTCAAATCGTTTGTCACGCGTCATGGACCCATCTATCAGTATTGAAAATGGGTTGTGGTCACGGGTCACGGCGACCTCTGTCGAACCTCCAATCTGTCACGCAAGCCTCAAAACTGCCTGAAAACCGCAAAAAAGGCAAAAAAAATCGGTCCAAAAGATCGAATTTTTGGTGGATCACGCCAAAATTCGACCGTTGTCGAATTGATTCAACCCTGTCAACGGGTCACGAGGGTTCGAACTGAACGAAATTATACGGTACCTGCAATTCATGACAAAGACACAATACAATGGAAAGCACACGAAACGCCAACCAGTGGTATCAAACACATGCGCATTGCCGCTTTATTTCTAGTAGAAAGTAAGAAAACTAAATGGCTCATTAATAGGGTCGTTCACAGGAGCCCTTTTCGCGCTCCCTTTTCACGCCCTTTTTCGCCCTTTTTGCTATTCTCTCCGTTTTTTGCCCGTTTTTTTTCCCTTTTTCAATTAGAAGTGCAAAAAGGGTAGAAGACCGAAAAAACGGGGTCCTACATGCAATTCTGGAAGAAATGGAAAAACAAGGGCACTAAAAAGGGCATGAAAAAGGGCTACTGTGAAACCCCTAGTCTGAAGTTCCCTTTTCCACCCTTTTTTCCACCCTTTTTTCATTTCATGCGGCCTGGGTGCTCCTATTGTTCCTCAAAGGTCAGATACCAACTTGAATGTTCAAAAAGGACTGGTGAATTTTTCTGGATTTTATAGCTCACTATCTACCAAACATGAAAAAGGGAGCAAAAAGGGGAGAAAAAAGGGCGCTAAAAAGGCCAACCGTGAACAACCCTAATCACAGCTGTGGATCCAGGCCCACTAAGGACTGCACCCGTGTGATCCGGTTTGATTTTTTTGGCTTGAAGCCGTCAAGCCGTCAAGCCAAAGCCACGGCCTCTCAAGTCGAAATCCACGGCTTGGGGGCCGCTTTAGCTTTGGCTTGAAGGATCGCAAGCCGAAGCCGGCGGCTTGACCCAGGGCTTTGGATCTTATTCCGATCACGCATAATATCGACTTCAGACAGTCAAAGTTCGATTTCTCAAGCACAGTTTCTCATTTGATACTCAGAAAAAAGGGGGTAGCAGAAATTTACAACCTTTGCTTAGCTTTCTGCAAACATAACTACTCATTCGCCCCATCGAATCAATTGATTGGATGGTGAACCTTTTTACATTGGCGTTTCAGGGTGCAGTAGGGGCACTAAGTCCAACTACAAGACATTCTAGTGATCCAGAAGTGGTATCCGAACAATTTGTACACTCCCCTTGCCGTGACAAATTTTATTAGCAAAGCCGCGGCTTAAGCCAAAGCCAAGAACCAAGCTGTGGCGGGCAGCTTTGACTTGAATAATTTCAAGCCAAAGCCGGGGGCTTATAAGCCAAAGCCAGGGGCTTACAAACCAAGCCAAGCCGGACTAGACATGACTTACGCGCTGCCGTCAAATTATGACATGTTTATTCAAGCGACAGACCTTTCTGAACCCCAGCATTCCTGGCCCCTGAAGCACCTAGGGGGATTTACCGCACGATGGAATGGCCCCGCAGTGAAGCAGAGTCCGCATCAGAGTGAGATGGCCGATGGGAGTACTGGCTGGAAGTGTTACCCGAAGGCTCCTCAAGATCTGTAGGAACAGATTGCATGGCAGTGGGAATTGAGCGGTGAATGTGTGCGACGAGGCAATGCGTGGCATGTCTTCAGATTAGTTCCCGCGTCACTGACGGTTCTTCAACGATCTTCTTCCGAATTGTTGTAATATACTGGTGAGCTCCACTGCCAATCAAACACTTTGTTTCATCAAGGTTGCCGGCACTGTTGAGAATAGAGGTGCGTGGAGTACGCAGGTGGAGGACAACGAGCGTGGGGAAGGAGTGTGGAAAGTGCGGATGTGCGCTGTGGTACCGTCGATGCACGGGAAGCTAGAGACAATTAATTAGCTCTTCACTCAGCTTTGGATGTAGGCAGAATATATTGTATGTACCTAGAGACAATTATTACTGTGTGTAAAGTAAGCAAAGGAATGCAGTAATTATAAGTAAGGACGTACGCTCTTCACTCAGCCAGGATGTAGGCAGAATGAAGAGCGCCGTCGTATGTGGCACCGTAATTCCAGCCGTCGCGCGTACGCTACGCACGACGTTACACCGCCATTCGAACTTTTTTGTTTTCGGATATTGGCAGCCAACAATTCGAAAATGTGTGATGGAATGTGGAGGATGTCACTCTAACATTTTGAAACCTTTTGGGCATAAACATTTCCGAATCGTTGTGACAACATTGCAGAAATTGAAAGAAGATAACAGGATTGTTTCTCAGCAGCACTGAAACAGTTGGATCCCACTGGACTTGTCAATTCTCGTGGTTAAAGATCCGCTTGAGATTCGCTCGATTTGGCAGACAGATGGTCCGTGCGCATCAGACCAAGCACAACAATGTTGATGGATCCACAATCGTTTCTCTCTCTTTCCTCCCTCCGCCCTTTCCTCCACTTCTCCTCGTTCTTCACCCATATTGGTAGCCCGGACCAAGCTTTTCAACCACATGCAACCCCAGTGACACCAAGACACCGCAAGTCTGGCCGAGGGCCCCAATCCACAACACGTCAACAGCGGAGTCCGCAAGTCTGGTCGCTTTCAAGTTCCCTTCCAAATACCCCCTCAGGTTTTCAAAATGGCCTTAGCAAGCTATCAAGCATAATTTTCCCCCAAGCACTTGCGCACAAGATCTTGATCGAACAAGTGGCTGATCTGTCAACACTCTGGCTTGCATCACTCACATGCCACCGGGTTCGCGCAACTCCTCAAACATTCAACATCTCATCGTTGTGAGAACCGGCCAGTTGACCACGCAGTTAGCTGGAATGCATAGAGAGTACAACATGTAGTCAGTATCATGCATGTTTTGTCATTTGATTGGTTCATTAATATTTTATTCTGAATTACTGGATTGGGTAAAGTGAAGTCACCGAATACCAATGAAACCAGAAAAAAATGTTTGGGACAAATCTCTCTCAAACATTCAAGTTCGGGAAGCCTTGAGGGATTGACACTTTTTATTTTGACTACGTTTCGACAATGTTTTGGCAATGTTTGGTCAAATCCATCTGTCAAACATTTCATACAACGGCGGTGTACCTCCATGCGTGCTTGCTCCAATTATTTTTGCTAACAGGCACACCATCTCAAAATAGTTTGCCTGACATTTGAACATCATCCTGTCGATGTCTTGACAACATTCAGGGTAGAACATGTACTGTACTATTTCGTTCAAATCGGCAGTCACGCGTCACGCACCCCCCTGTCGATCATGAACTTTGGTCGAGGTGACGCATCACTCGGGCCTCTGTCGAACCTCCAAGTGGTCACACAGGCCCCAAATTGCCTAAAAAAAGGCAAAAAAAGACAAAAGTTCAGTTCAAATGCCGAAATTTTCGAAGGTGTCACGCAGAAATTCGGCGGCTGCCGAAATGTCGAATAGGTAAAATGGGTCACGCATCACACCCCCTGTTGATTTGAATGAAATTGTCCAGTACACGGCGCCTGCATGATGTTGTGAACACATTGCGAGAATGTTAATTCCACCATGGTAAAATATTTCCTAGCATGCCTGCTCTACATCTGAAAGCTCCCCTGCGCCATCGGCTTTGATGCAAACCCCGTTGATATCATCTTGCTATCTTCAGACTTCGACGGCAACAGACACAGGCGAGGTCTAGAAGAGATCATTCGAGATGGTCCATGCACATCAGAAGCCAAACAAGATCAATGTTGGTGGGCCACACGCCAATGTTGTTCGCCTTGGTTCGCACAACGTTGATGAACGTTGGTCCTCCACCAACTCCGAGTTACACCCTGCAAGATCCGTCAGCGACAACTTCCACCCACTCAGTGTGCAGCACTTGTCTTCCACAGATCGCTCCGTCAAGAATCCATCATCAAACCCAAGGGAACTCGGGATTCGAAATAAGTACATAGGGTCGAAAAGTTTTTTCAACCCTCGGCGGACCCCCCCTCCCCCCATATAGGGAAGGAGTTTCCCACCCCTAGCGCCAGGCCGTCGCCTCCGCTTAGGGCCGCAGCTTAGGATACCACTGGGGGCAGGCTCGACAGGCAGTTTGACTATCTTACAGTGTAGTAGCAGCTTCCTGGCCATCTAATATACCTCTGGTGTGCTCTTCCTTACACCCCTGTACTATACTGGTCTATCACCCCCACTTGAGCACTGGGCACCAAATTATCATAACCTAGGTGTATATTGGCAGCGAAAATAGTGGGACTGTATATCCATGATAGTGAGTCTCAAGTTATTTTTTTTTGAACATCGGGGAAGGTGGTTGAGCCAACGGAAGGCAAAATCTACGCGTCGTACATGATCCGGCATTCCATATTAGGAAATTGACCTCCAAGATGGTTCGGGCATCGTACAAACCCTATCTGACATTGTCCAAACGGTAAATTGAGGGTTTTCAACCCCTTCCAACAAAAGTATCAAAAAGTTTTTTTCAGCCTCTGGTCGGAAAAATCCCGGGCGTAGTACAACGGAATATATTGTGTTGTATTCCGTGACAAGGCAATATGCCAAAGTGTGGCTTATAACATTTGTCAGAAGATAATATATGCAGTCGTAAGCACCGCTTGGATTGTGAGACCTTACATGCCAATGCAAGGGCTTACGCAGTTAGAAGCCCATTTAACGCAGCAAGCCGTGTCAGTCTGCTTGCTAATACAAATTCAATACGGCAAGCACGCATAAAAATCAAACAGATCATATTAGAATACGTGATACAATGGTTATATACATTACACCGGGCGTTCAACGACGACGTTGACCCTCGCCGTGGCGCTGCAAATGCCGCGGGGAACGGGAATGGCCGCCGTGCGAAGTCGACTCGCAAATTTCCTGCTCCTGCTGCTCGAGGATGCTGCAGGCGCACGTTGCAGAGAGGGTGGGGAGGGTGTGAGACGGCGGGGAGGCGGCGATGTGGAAGAATGAATGCGGGGGGGCGACCGGGGACGCTGAGCGCCTACGCGGATGCGAAAAAATCTTTGTCATCTTCTTCGATCTCACACCTAGCAGATCCATCGGCACCGTTGGGGCTGTCTGCGTCGGGGAACAGAATGCGATTCCAATACGCGAGAAGGTCGACAGCCCAAGCCTTGTTACTTGCCAAAGCTTCGACGATGTGTTGAAGATAGTACGAGTGGCGTGTGCGATAGTTGATTGAGTCTGGTCGCCAATTTCGGTAAGGGTGGTATCGGCAGAGTGCAACCAGATCGCCTGGAAGAGATGAATGAGGAAAGTGGGAGGTGGGGAGAAGATACGAACCAGGATGGCCGAGTTGGCGATTGCACCGGGTAGGGCGCAGTGGATGTGGTGCATCCTCTCAATAGTTTTGGCTGCCGGTCGTTTGGATTGGCCATCGAAGAGGCCAACCGCGCCGCTCGGTCCACGAATAAGTGAGGCGTAAATCTAATTCGGGTGAGTATAAAAGCTTATCGTCAACAAAGGCATACCTTGAGCAACAGGTCGTTGCGGAACAGATGGGAGATGTTCTTGTTGCCATTCTACTCACTGTAGAGTATGGGAGCATTGAGCCTGGAATAGAACGGCTCACGCGTCTCCGTCCCAGGCTGGTAGCCAATGAGTTCTGAGAATGCATTGAAGCGACTAGAAGATGACGTGAATGGCTTGATGTCATCGACGATCTTCGCCAGGCTGGCATCCCGCAGGCGATTGCTGGTGGTAGACCGCTGGCCACTCATCCATCGGCGAACTAAGAGGCGAGTCAAACATGAAAACGAGCAGGAAAGCCACGCACCGCGCCTGAAACAAGGGTGGTCGACCGAAACGGCTTGGCGTCGTTCGGCAGGTAGCGCAAG